>JAUMJK010001148.1:0-190218 GCA_033558105.1 Coccyzus lansbergi
GGCCCTGTCTCCCCCGCGCATGCGCAGTGTCCCAGCGGTGGCGGCGGCGCTGCTTGTGGCTGCGATGTCTGCGCGGGGGGCTCGGCCCGGGGTGGTGCTGGGCGCGATGGAGCTTGGCCGGCGCGCGGGGCCCGAGGCCAGCGCCGCGCTGCTCCGAGCCTTCCTGCGGCGGGGACACCGCCTGCTCGACACCGCATACATGTACGCGGGCGGCGAGTCCGAGCGCATCCTGGGCCAGCTGCTGCCCGGCACCGCCGAGCCCGGTATGGGGGGCACCGGGGGAGAGGGACCCGAGGACGAGCTCTGTTGAGGCTCTGGAGCAAGTCCAGAGAAGAGCGACGAGGCTGGTGAAGGGGCTGGAGAACAGGCCTTATGAGGAACAGCCGAGAGAGCTGGGGGGGTTTATCCTGGAGAAGAGGAGGCTGAGGGGAGACCTCATTGCTCTCTACAACTCCCTGAAAGGAGGTTGTGGAGAGGAGGGAGCTGGTCTCTTCTCCCAAGGGACAGGGGACAGGACAAGAGGGAATGGCCTCAAGCTCCGCCAGGGGAGATTTAGGCTGGAGATTAGGAGGAAGTTTTTCACACAGAGGGTCATTGGGCATTGGAATAGGCTGCCCAGGGAGGTGGTTGACTCCCCTTCCCTGGAGGTGTTTAAGGCACGGGTGGATGAGGTCTTGAGGGACTTGGTTTAGTGTTTGATAGGAATGGTTGGACTAGAAGATCCGATGGGTCCCTTCCAACCTGGTTGTTCTGTGATTCTGTGAGCGACGTCCCTGCCTGGCTGAGCCAGCCCTGAGGACAAGGGACTTCGCCCAAGCGCTTTCTCTGAGGAGCAGGGCTTTCCCACACCCCCATACCCCGAGGAGCAGGGACTCCCAGCCCAGCCCCTCCAAAGGCCACTGGTGGGGTGGAGGATGCTGGAGGACCTTCCTCAGAGCAGATGGTGCTGTCCCCCTTCACACGGACCTCGGAACCCACCGCAGGTGTCTGCAAACACTGTGATTTGGTTAAAAAAAAAAAGAAAAAAAAAAAAGGCCTGGTTGGAACTACTTGTGGCACGAGGTTGGAGTTGGGGCAGCAGGACGGGACTCAGTGCCCACTGAGTCACTGAGGGACACAGGTCAGGGATTGATGGGAATGGTTGGACTTGATGATCCAGTGGGACTTTTCTAACCTGGTCATTCTATAATTCCCCTGAGCCCACTACCCTGAGGAGAAAGATCTCCTCTTCCAGGCTGATGCGGTCCCTGAGGAGAAGGGATGTCCTTGCCTGGATGACACCATCCTGAGGAGAAAGAGAATTTTTGGAGCGTGTGTGCCAAGAAGGGCTTTCCCTGCCTGGCTTGCTCCATCTCTGAGGAGACGGCTTTCCCAGGGTCCCATTCGTTGAGGAGGAGGAACTTTTCCCAAGCCCATTCCCTGAGAAGAGCCTTCCCTGCCCGGCTGACTCCATCTCTAAGGAGAAGGGTTTTCCCTGCCAGGCTAACTCCATCCGTGAGCAGAAGGGCTTTCCACTGAGAAGGAAGACTTTCCCCGAGTTCATTCCCTGAGAAGAACTTTCCTGGGGCCCTGTTCCTCCAAGGAGGAAGGTCTCCTCTGCCAAGCTTATGCCATCCCTAAGAGGAAGATCCTTCCCTGTCTGGTTGACTCCGTCCCCAAGGAGAAGAGCTTTCCCTAGGCCTGTTTTCTGAGAAGAAGGGACTTCTCCCAAGCCCACTCTCTGAGAAGGATCTTCCCAGCCAGTCTGATGCTAGTCCTGAGGGAAGTGCCCTGCTAGGCTGACATGGTCCCTGAGGAAAAGGCCCTTCCCTGAAACAGCTAAAGCAACGTTTGCATTCTGCCTCAAACCCTGTTCCCTTCCTGAAAGTGGAAATGTCCCTGCTCATTCATTTTTCCTTTCTCTCTGCTAGTGGAAGTTGCCACTAAGGCTAATCCCTGGGATGGGAAGACGTTGAAGCCTGAGAGTGTGCGATCGCAGCTGGACACATCCCTGGAGAGGCTGAAGAGGAAGAGTGTGGAGCTCTTCTACCTCCATGCCCCTGACCATGGGACCCCAATAGAGGAGACGCTGCGTGCCTGCAATGACCTGCACAAAGAAGTAAAGTGGGCAATCCAAGCCTGCACCTGCCCTTGGCTCCCTCTCATCACCTTTTTAAACCAGGGCTGATCCATGTGCCCTCCCACAGCACCCGCTTTGCGCAATGCTGGGAGGAGAGAAGGCAGACGACCAGGGCAAAGCCAAACAACTGGCTCCCTGCTGTGCGTTCATATGGTGTACTTTGTTCTGCAAAGCTCTTGGAAGCATTAGAACATCTGAACTTTGCTTTCAGGTGCATTAAGATTAGCGCTGCCAGTGGGTGAAGAATTCCTGATTTGTATTAATCTAAGCGCCATTTAAACTACATGTGGATTGAAAATTAACAGAAAGCAGGAGATATTTTTTTCAGGTTTTATAAAGAGGTGAACAGGGATGAGAAAGGAACTTGGAGTAAAATTCACCAGCTGTCCTTTTCACCACACGCATCTTGCATCCTGTAGCTACAAATGCACTTTTGAAAACTGGAACTGAGTGCCCTTTTCTTCATCCACAGGGGAAGTTTAAAGAACTTGGTCTGTCCAACTATGCCGCTTGGGAGGTGGCAGAAATCTGCACCATCTGCAAATACAACAACTGGTTGATGCCGACCGTGTACCAGGTGAGAGGTGGGGGCTCACTGTGGTCCAGGAAGATGAATCAAACGAGAACATTAACATATGGATAGTTCTCCGTGTTCTCACTGTGGGAAGGGTCTGGGAGTCCCAGATCTCAGAGCAACCCCCAACATGCAAGATACAACCATGGAAAAGGAAGCTGCTACAGTTATCTAGAAAGTCTTCTCAGGACGCGTGTGATGAGAAAGTAGTCAGAGCCCTTCTTGGAAAAAAGCTGAGTACGTGTTTGTTGCTTGAGGCAGTGACTCCATGCGGAACCGTAAATCTTTTGTGTTGTTTGCAATGCTTTGGGAAGCCTGTTCCTAAGCAGATGACAGCCTTGTGTAACCCAGCACTGCTTGTCTGGATAAGAGAAGGGTGTTATCAGGGAAGGGTGGGGAACAAGCTGTTCTGGGCATTGGTGACCTGTCCTGAGCCAGTGTTAGAAGTTCCTTGTCTCCCTCATCTTTGTGCAGGGTATGTACAATGCGACGACTCGCCAGGTAGAAACTGAGCTGTTCCCTTGCCTGAGGTACTATGGACTGCGCTTCTATGCCTACAATCCGCTCGCAGGTACGGGGAGGGAACAGTAAGACTTGGGGACAAAACATGCGAAGTACCGACTGGAGAAGAGTAAAGCTGTTGCCAAATGTGCTGCTGACCCTTTGCAGGAGGGCTGCTGACTGGCAAATACAAGTATGAGGACAAAGACAATCGCCAGCCCACTGGAAGATTTTTTGGGAATGACTGGGCTCAAGCCTACAGGGACAGGTGGGTTTGGAGGTGACAGATAAGCAAGGGGATGCGTGGCTGCATAAAAACTCACACTAATAATTAGCCAAGGGGAAGCAGACCTGACCAAAGCTCGTGCAGTGATTACATCCACACATGTGAATGGGGCTGTGGTTTGTGACTGAGCTTTGCAGAGCGGCTTTTAGGTTTAGCCTCCCCCGAACTTAGAGCAGAGGATTGCAGAAGTCTTTGGAGGCTATGAGAAGTTGCATGACGCTTCCTGGAAGCCTTTTGTATGTGACTGCGATGTAGGTTTACCATTCACAAGAGGTCCCGAGAGCAATGGTGTGATTTTTTTTTTTCTTGTAGGTACTGGAAGAAGCACAATTTTGATGGAATTACACTAGTAGAAAGAGCTCTGAAAGATGCGTACGGTTCCAGTGCCCCGAGCCTGGCAGCTGCAGCTTTGCGCTGGCTGTATAATCACTCAAAACTGCAGGTAAGCACCTGACACGGCTGCAGCCTGTGTAGAACCACCAGCACTGAGCAGGGGTTGTGGCACATGCACAGGGAAAGGTCTGCATACAGCTCTTAGTCTGTGTATCCTGTGGTCTTGTTTCAAAAGGAATATTGCTGTGCAGACTCTGCCTGCCGGGCAGCTCATTTCCCCCTGTACCCTGTGTTCATAGAATCATAGAATCACCAGGTTGGAAGAGACCCACCAGGTCATTGAGTCCAACCATTCTTATCAGACTGGAAGAAGTGGAAAGTTTTAAGCGCCGCTTGCTGGGGCGTTGGCTTTCCTGCCAGAAGAGTACTTTGCTCTTCATGGAAGAAGAGCCTCACAGGGCTCAAAGAAGCTCTTCATGGAACTGGGATGTCAAATGTTCTGTTCCCCGTCTCCTCAAAATGTTCCTCTACACCCTGTAAAGGGATTTGGCAGCTTTTGAGGAGCTGGTAGAAGTTGGAGATGCTCTGGCCTCCTGAACAGAACTTTGTAGTGTTGGTTTTCTAAGCATCCAGGTGTTACCAGATGTTCTTTACTGGAAAGCTTGTCCTGCTGCAGCTTAGGAGGTGAACTGTGTTTCTTTTGCCATGAGCAACTCTTCCTGCTTCCCAGGGTTCTCTTGGAGATGCAGTGATCATTGGGATGTCCAACATGGAGCAGCTTGAGCAGAACCTTGACTACAGCGAGGAGGGTCCCCTGCTCCCACCTGTGGTGGAGGCGTTTGATAAGGCCTGGAACCTGACCGCGCACGACTGCCCCAACTATTTCCGCTAGGGAACAGCAAAGGAACGAGACAGTGGCTGCCTGAGGTGGAATATCAAGTGCAGACACCCACTGCCCCACTGCCAACATGCGAACAGGGGTGATTGTTTCCTATAGTAATGAAGCTCTGTAGGGTCCCCACTGCTGTCAGTGCTTGTGTTGGATCGTGCCTTACCCCTTCTCCTTATCAAGGACCTACACAGCGCACCCTCCAAATGAAAGGTGCAGTTGATTGGGGAAAATGGAAAGATAACTGGGGGAAGGCCTTGGTTCTGCCTTCATATGGAATCTTAAATAATCGCACAGGTGAATAAAATCTTTTTCTAACACAGTTCCCGTCTCTCAGCTATTGCTGTAACTAAGCTATTGATTGTTCCCTGTCAGCATGCAGCGTCTTTATGGTAGCCAGCTGCTTTCTTCCAATGCTTTGTCAGAAGAAAAGAACAAACCTCCAGCATCCCCAGTACAGGGCACACTGCCTCTCAGCTGCACTCTGTTCACATGCTTTCTGCTTCCCTCTTGTGTTTGAGGTGGCATTTCCTGGGGCACTCAGTTGACAGGCAGCATCCACAACCATATGAGATTTTATATACAGATTTATATAAAAGAACATAATAAGGTCAATCTTTTATGAAGAATGTATGTGAGCCCATTGTCCTTGTCCTTGGGGTGCAATCAGAGAAGGGAATCATCCTCTTCTTGTCGTGTCTGTACTCAAGAGCTGTTATGTCCACACACAAGGGCTGCTGCTAGCCCTCGCTGCTGTCATCGCCCTCCTCCTCCTCTTCTTCCTCCTCTTCCTCTTCCTCCTTTGCTGCTGTATCCCCCACAAGCTTCTGGAAGTCTCCCGTCTCTGAACTCCACACAAATTTGATGGTGACTTTAAACTCCGCCATCTCATAGCCAAAAAGTTTCTAGAAAAGGACACAGATTTGTCATTCCTGCTTTGCTCTGTGGCCAGCCTGGCAAAAACACCTAGGGTAAAGACAGCTTTCCCAGTGAGAACTGCAGCAAAGCAGGAGTCAAACCAGTGGCTGCTGGGAAGGCAGGAGCAGTCTTGCTGCACCCCACTGGCCAATACCAGAAGCACTTCTCACCTCCCTCCCAGAACTCCCAGTGCGATTACACCTAATGGTTGGTTAATCTGTATTGGGGAAGGAGAGGCTGGTGTAGCTGTGGCCTTACAGCATTACCCACCAGGACACGGGCTTGCTCGGGAGTGAGAACGTCCCCTTCCTTGCAGACTTCATAATCCGACAGCAGCGTCACCACTCCTGCAGGAAGAAAAGCTCACAGATACTGGTGAAGCCTTCCAGAAAGCGGGTACGGAGCCAAGACCCTCTCATGCCCCACCCATAGTAGCTGATGTCTTCCCTGCGGATATCAGAGTGCAGTGGGAGGGAACGGCTCTACCGAAAAACCTGCAGGTGATTTCTGAGCAGGACAGTTTCACTTGTCCTTTGGCATCAGTTTGTGAAGAATGGCACAAGAGGAACACAATGAATTCAGCACCAGTCTAAGGAGAAAGTTGTCTGTGGGACTTTCTCCATTAAGCTAAATTTCACTGGATCATTTAACCTTTTCCTCAGAAGACCCTGCCTGGTGACCAATGCCACTCACCTTCTCGGCCACCAAACATACCTTTCTTCAGTGCCGTTGGCAGCCCCAGCTGCCGCAGCTGCGGCTCCATGGAGTGGGGGAACTGCTCCAGGGGTCCTGTGTCCAGGCTGACTGCATATGTAGCCTTGTTCCCTGCGCGGGCAAAGTCCACCTCTCTGAACTTGGAGAACCACCTGGGATAGAGACCGGCACCCAGAGCATCAGCCACGGGACAGCAGGGAAGGAGTCATGGAATGACCTGGGTTGGAAGGGAGCACAAAGCCCAGCCAGTTCCAACCCCCTGCCATGGGCAGGGACACCCCCCACTGGATCAGGGGCTCCAAGCCCCATCCAAGCTGGCCTTGAACCCCTCCAGGGATGGGGCAGCCACTCCTGCTCTGGGTAACCTGGGCCAGGGCCTCCCCACGCTCACAGGAGATTGTTTCTCCCCAAGATCTCAATCTCCCCTCTTTCACCTGAAAACCATTCTCCCTCTTCCTATCCCTGTGCTCCCTGATTGAGAGTGGAAAAGCCTCACTATTTTAAGGGGAATATGAGGAAGAGGAGAGGTGGGACAGAGGACAGGTTGTTTCCCACCCAGGCACTGATGCTGGAGTACTCACTCATCGACCTCGTCCTTGGTGCGGTCAGTGAAGAGCAGACCCACTTCGCCTTTCAGCCGCCTGCTGACCTGGAGGAAAGGAGCAGCACATGGGGCTGGGGCAGCACTCGGGGCCCTCCCAGAAAGTGAAGCGGCTGCCAGGGGAGTTGGAGATCTCCATCCCTAGGCATCTGAATCCCTGCCAGAGAGCTGAGCAGCTCTGTTGTGGTGCGTTGGACTCCAGCCCCAGGCAGCTCTGCCCTCCTCCCCAGTCAGATCCCTCCTGGAGAGCAGAGTGACTGGATGGTGGCGCAGAGGGTTTTGGCCCCAGGCAGTTCTGTCCTCCTCCCTGTCCAGGTCCCTCTGGATAGCACAGCAGCTGTGCAGACTCCAGTCCCAGGCAGTTCTGCCCTCCCTGCCACTAGCTGCCCTGTATGAGGCTCCGTGGCGCAGACCCAGCCCTACCTTGTGCAGGTTCTCTCTGTACTCGCTGCTCGGCTCACGTCCCAGTGCCACCATCATTACTTTGTTCTTCCCAAAGAAGATCCTGGAGCAGCAAGAGAAGGAGGGGAGGTGGTTCCCAGGCCACGCTCTGTGCCAGTGACCTCCCCCTCCTGCTGCCCCAGCTCACCTGCTGTGCTTCCAGGCATTGCGGACGTCTTTCAGCTTGTTGTTCCGCATGTTGGCAACCGAGAAGATGTAAATGTACTTGTAGGTGTCCACACATCGCCGGAGCTGTGAGGCACCAGTTAGCAGGGGCAGCGCAGCAGTGGGAACTGAGGAGGGATTGGTGGGGCAGCAAGGAAGGAACAGGATAGGGAATGGGGCATGGAATGGGGAGCAGGGCCGTGGAATGAGGAGCAGGTCATCACAAGGATCCTGGGGCCATGGGGACTGAGGAGCAAGGACTGTAGAGCACTGTGGGGAAGCTGTGGGCAGTGGGGAAAACGCAGGGACTGGAGAAATAGTGAGGAGTGCAAAACAGGGCACCCCGGGAACCCAGGGAACTATGGAAAGCAGGGATCAGGAGGCAGCAGGGACCATGGAACAGCAAGAGAACGTGAGGCCTGAAGGGGCAGAAAAAGCAAAGCAGGGACCAAGGCACCGCAGGGACTGGGGGCAGTGGGGAGTGATAGGAACTTTTTCTGTCAGGAAGTTTTTTATTTCTTGCTTATTTTCAAGGAAGGACAGGATTCCCCTGTCAGAGCATTTTTATTTCTTGTTTATTTTCAAGAGTGGGCTGCTGGCCTGGTACAGATTGGAGATAAGGCCTGTCTGCCCCAGACTCTGGCAGAGAAGAAGAATGAAGGGGAGTTGTGAGAGACATCTCCCCTCAGGATGACCATAAATCCTTCTCCGAAGATATGAGCTAACACCACGATGGTACTATCTGGCGTGTAAAATTCCTGTATTAATTGCATGTCTTTGAAGTCTTTGTTTAACTGAAAGCCTGGCCTCTATAAGAAGCCCTCCAATTCTCATTTCAGGGTCGTTCCAAATTGGCCATGGGGCGGCCACTGGTCCATCTGCTATAAATTTTTATGCACATGTATTTTTACAATTTGTAATAAACATTTTTGTTGCTGGCATCTCTGTCTCGTCGTCTTAGCAAAACGTTTTGGACCCTAACAGGGAGGAGGAAGTAGGAGCTTGGGGGTAGCAGGTACCTAGGGGCAGCAGGGATCAGAGGGGCAGCGACAGGGACTGAGCGGCAGCGTGGACAGGAAGAGAGCGTGGATCAGGCACTGCGCATATCTGGGGGGCAGCAAGGACCGGGACGGACCAAGGATGTGGGGTGAGGGCGGGAGGGATCGGGGATCAGGGCAGCGGGGAGGGGCAGGGGGCAGCGCTCCGGGCCGGCCTCACCTCAGTGATAAGCGCCTGCTTGGCCTCCAACCCCTTTCTGGGCGTCCGCGTGAGGGAGACTGTAGGGAGCGGAGAGATAGCGTTAGGGCAGCAGGGTGGGCCCGGGGGACAGGGACAGGAACGTGGGGGCCGCTCGCTCACCCTTGCGGTCCCGCTTGGATTTCGGCATCGTGGCGCGAGGCCCCCGCGGCGCCGCGCGAGCTGCCGGGAGCGCCCCCGGCCTGCCCCGCGCGCCGCCTGCGCCATCCGACGGAGCGCGGCGGGGTTTCCTTGCAGGCAGAGGCGCGGGCGGCCTCAGCGGTAAGTCCCACCTCAAGCGGGGTGTTGGCGCTGAGGCCCCCGCGGGGAGAATTTCCGCGCAGGCAGTAGCGAGGGCAGCCTCTGCTCCCAGGTCCCCCGCTCAGGCGGTGGTGCCCGCAGCCCCAGCGCTGAGGACCCCGCGGTGCGGCCGGGGGCGGCCATGGCGGCGGCCCTGAGGGTGTTCTGGGCGCTGCTGCCGCTCGTCGCCGCCGTCTATGAGGACCAAGTGGGCAAGTTCGACTGGTGAGCGCGGGCGGGCAGTGGGGGGCCCCTCCGGACCCCGCCGCGTCGCCTTCCTCCTACAAACGGGCCCTGGGCCCGCCCTGCCTCCCTTCTCTTGTAATGAGAGGAGACCTCATTACTCTCTACAGCTACCTGAAGGGAGGTTGTACAGAGGAGGGAGCTGGGCTCTTCTGCCAAGGGACAAGGGACAGGACAAGAGGGAATGGCCTCAAGCTCCACCAGGGGAGATTTAGGCTAGACATTAGGAGGAAGTTTTTCACAGAAAGGGTCATTGGGCATTGGAATAGGCTGCCCAGGGAGGTGGTTGATTCCCCTTCCCTGGAGGTGTTTAAGGGACGGGTAGACGAGGTCTTGAGGGACTTGGTTTAGTGTTTGATAGGAATGGTTGGACTAGAAGATCCGATGGGTCTCTTCCAACCTGGTTGTTCTATGATTCTATGATTCTCTTTACAGCCTCCACCCCCCAGCCCTCCCCCTCCCGTTGTTCCTTGCCCTCCTATCCCGCTGTCCTGGCTCACCCTGCTTGCATTCCCCTGCAGGAGACAGCAGTATGTGGGAAAACTCAAGTTTGCCTCCTTGGAGGCCTCACAGGGCTCAAAGAAGCTCGTGGTGGCTACTGAGAAGAACGTGGTCGCTGCCCTGAACTCCAGGAGTGGTGACATCTGTGAGTGAAGTGACGTGTTGTGCCTGGTGTGGGGAGGCTGCATCAATTGTTGTATTACGTTATCGTAGTGCTAAATTGACGCTGGCAGTAGCTCTTTGTCAGAGCAAGGGAATGCAGCCGGCGGGAATGCAGTTGGCAGTTCTAGGCTGTTCCTTAGGACAGACAGACTGTTCTCTGCAGGAGCTTGGTGCTGTAAAGAGCTTAAGTTTCAGAATAATAACAAACAAATGAGTTTGGGCGAGCAGCTCTTAACTCTTATTCCAACTGAGCTCTCTTTCCTTCAGTGTGGCGCCATGTAGACAAGGGGACGCTCGAAGGAGTGATTGATGCGATGCTGATCCACGGGCAGGGTAAGGAGGACATGTGGGTGGGTGCTGGGGCCAGCAGCATGTCTGGGCACCTGGGAACTCAGCCAGGAGTTGAACCTGGCAGATTTCGCTACCTTCTTGATGAGTGCTGGGACACAAGTTGTGTGTTTGTTTCCTGGGCAGATGCCATCACGGTGTCCAATGCTGGGCGCATCCTGCGTTCCTGGGAGACCAACATTGGAGGGTTGAACTGGGAGACGTCCCTGGATGCTGGCAGGTAGGCTTTCATGTTGGCACTTTGTCTTTCCCCTTGGAATCCTGTGCTGGAGAGGGGGAAGGAGGTTGTTGACATCGTTTGGATTTGCATTATAGGGAAAAATCGATTAGATATCAGGTTTCTGGAACAGAATTTGAGCGACCAGATCCAGGGGGAGGTGTTCCTGCCCATGGCAGGGGGTTGGAACCAGATGGGCTTTAAGGTCTCTTCCAACCTAAACCATTCTATGAACTCTTGAGGAATGCCTGAGCCTTGCAGTATAATCTGGTGCTGTTCCTATTTCTTATCAAACCGTTAGGAAAAAGAAATACTTTTTTTTTTACATATAGGCAAGTGTTCTTTTCAAATACCCAGAATGTTAAATGTGCATCAATTTTAGGGTGTTTGGATTCCAACCTGATGCTCGCTGAGACTGACAAGTAGGGATACTGGACTATAAGCTGTACTTTGAGACTGATGCTAAGTGTTTGAAGCAGGTCTTCAGAGTGATTGTCTTTCCTAGAAAAAAATAACTTTCTAACTTCTTATCTCTGACCTGTGCATAGTTTCCAGGCGGCTGGTTTGGTGGGGCTGCAGGATGTGGTGAAATATGTGGCAGTCCTGAAGAAGGCAGCTCTCTCTCTTCTCTACCTCTCCAATGGGCACCAGAAATGGGCAGAACACTTACCAGAAAAGTAAGAAAATATTTCAAGTAGAAGCATAAAGTTGTGCTGGGGAGCCTGGTGACCTGGGGTGGAAAGGGTGCCAGGTGCGTCTTATGTTTTGAAAACTTATGAAAGCAGCAAGGTGAGAACACGATGCTTCATGATTGCTGCTTCTCTTGCAGTGAGGGTGTCCAATACCAGCTGTTATATTCCCACGGGACTGGAGTGATCCATGTGCTTGGAATTGTTCCCCAGAGCCACTTGAACATTTTAACGTTTAATGTAGAAGATGGAGAAATTACAAAACAGGTACTGCTTGATTATGGATCCAAAACACTGGCTTTGGTATTAACAAACGTGCTTCCAAGTAGATGTGATGTGGTGTGTGGAGTGTTTAACTGTTGAAGTACAGGTGAACATGCCTTTTGCTGGTGTGTTGCCTGTAGGCTCATAAATGGATTTTGCTGCTGAATGTCCTGAAAGCAAAACTGAATTGAACCTG
Source organism: Coccyzus lansbergi (assembly GCA_033558105.1). Lineage (NCBI taxonomy): Eukaryota > Metazoa > Chordata > Aves > Cuculiformes > Coccyzidae > Coccyzus > Coccyzus lansbergi. The sequence goes on from JAUMJK010001148.1 coordinate 11,698, forward strand.
TAGCCGTTAGTTCTAGCATCATAGAATTGTTTGAGTTGTAGGGGACCTCAAAACCCACCCCTGCCATGGGCAGGGACACCTCCCACGGGATCAGCGGCTCCAAGCTCCATCCAACCTGACCTTGAACCCCTCCAGGGATCGGGCAGCCACCCCTGCTCTGGGCAACCTGGGCCAGGGCCTCTGCACCCTCTTCTCCCTAAGATCTCATCTCAATCTCCCCTCTTTCAGCTCAAAACTATTCCCCCTCGTTGTATCCCTGTACGCCTTGATCAAGTGCCCCTCCCCAGCATTCCTGGAGACTCTCGCTGTACTGGAAGCTGCTGTAAGGTCTCCCTGAAGCTTTCTCTTCTCCAGGCTGGACAAGCCTATCCTGGTCAGATCCATCCTGGAAATCACAGGTTGATAGTTTTCTCTCAGGCTCATGGGTAGAAATAACTGACTTAAGTTCTTGGCTGTGTCACAGTTGTTTTTTTTCTGAAAAGTTTGTGCCGTTGACAAGTTCATCTATTCGTGTCTCGCTTGGCAGAGCAGAGTAGCAGCGCCCTGGCTGAAGACTCTAAACAGTGCCTGCAGTGTGGTGGGGGAGGCTGTGCTGGTGTGTGTCGACACAGACTCGCATTCGCTCTATGTTTGCTCCTTGGAGACAGAGCAGGAGATGAAGCAGATCCCACTGCAGGTGAGATGTGCTGAAAGAGCCTTGTATGCGATCTGTCGTCCCACTATGTCCGTGCCTGAGCCTGACAGTACAGGGGTTCTGTCAGGAACCTCCAGAATGACTTGAGGCAGGGTGGGGAGGAGGATGAGCTGTAAATTGAGGGAAAACTGTCTTTTATCTGTGTAACCATTCCTTCTGCTTTGATGTTTCCATAGTTTGCTCCAATGGGAGACTAAGTCTTCTTTTTTCCTTCATAAAGCTTATATTACTGCTGATAACAGGAAGGTATCAGCTTCAATGGAGGAAAAAGTTGTCACAAAGACATGTGCTTGTCTCTCTTTTGCAGTCACTCGACCTGGAGTTTGCTGATGGCTTTCAGCCCCGGATATTGGCCACTCAGCCCCATGTCACCAGTGCTTCACGTACTCAGTTCTTCCTGCAGCTTTCACCAAGCCACTTCTCCCTGCTGCAGTACAAACACGGGCTGCTCAGCCACCTCCGGGACTTCCAGCAGGTAACCAAGATACCTCACGTGACAGTGCCATTTACAGCTTAAAAAATCTTTTAAACAAGCACATGCCTCTCTGTTAAGTGTTTTGAACAAGCTACTGATCTTCTTCCTTCAATTGTGCTCTGACTGAGGACCATTTGATTTCACTTATGCTCTACTGAAGCATTTCCTGGTATTGGTGCCAGTGAGCTTTGTTGCCTCCTCGCAGTATTGGGATAGTTTCCTGGGTCTGAGCTGTGTGTTGTCAAAGAGGCTAGTGGTGCTTTTGTCAGGCCGGCTGAGAGGTCATGGTAAGGAAACAACCTTTAAAACCTCAGTGAGGCTGGGCATAATGGTTCCAAAACCTGTGGCAGGGCAACTGTTTCTGCATTTGAGAAACATTTTCAATGTTACAACTATTTTTTTTCCATTGATGAAACAATAGAATTTGAAATTAGGCTGTTAAAGGTCATGGGTATTCAATTCCAGTGCAGCTTAATTTGCTGCACAAGTAGGTTTTAGTGGGGTTTGGGGATTTTCTTGTTTGTTTTGTGATCTTCTGCTATTTAATTTCTTTTCAGGCAGCTCTGGTGAGTTTTGCAACCACTGGGGAGAAAACTGTGGCTGCTGTGCTGACCTGCAGGAGTGAACTGGTGAGTGTGGTTTGCCTACCCCATAACCAGCACAGCTCCAGTATGGACACAGTTTGGGGTGGTTCTACAGGTGCTTTCCTTCTGAGGCCCAGGTATTGTTACTGACTTGAGGAAGGTTTAATTAGCATCTCAGGTGTATGAAGCAATGGTGATGCAAGGAGGGCTTGATTACATCCAGCTCAGGCTGCCTCTCACACGGTGAAGCATGCAGCCTGTTTCAGCCGTGTGTAAGCTGGGCACGTAACCTCCGAATTAGCTTTACTTGACCCATAGAATATTTCAGTTCTCAGGGGTAGCAGAGGTTTCATTTTTATCTGGTATAAAATAGAACAGAACTGTTTCCTGCTTGTTTTCTGAGTCAGACTGAGCCTTGTCAGGCAGTCACAAACCTATTTTCTTTGTACTCCCATGGGAGTCAGTCTGAAGCTGTGTTGTTTCTGCTCATCCTCATTTCAGAAACCTGGAAGTGCTGATGGTGTTCATGCGGGAAGCACTCTAGAGGAATCCCGGAAGCAGGTATTCAGTGTGCTTGTTGAGGACGACTGAAGTTCCCAGTAGACCACTTTCTTCTTTTGTGTGTGGAAACCGAATGCAAAAGGCCTCACACAGTGGTTTTGGAGCCTGTTCATTTGTAGCAGCTGTATATAAATAATCTAAAACCATCTTGGAGACACAGTTCTCTCTCAACAAGAAATCCTTCTGCAGATTTCAACGTGGCATGTGTCTTTAACTTGGCTGTTTTCCGCTCCTTCTTACAGGAATCCTTAACCTGTTCCAATCAGACCTACAATATTAATCTCTACCTGGTTGAAACTGGACAAAGGTTGTTGGATACCACGATTACCTTTACGCTGGAGCAGAGTGGTGCCAAGCCACAGCAGGTGAGCAGGGATTGTTTCTGTTCCATGGTTTATCAGACTCGTAATGCCCTCCGTGCCCTGATTTGATGGCATTGGTGTAGCCCTTCAGACCAGGCAAAAGCCATTCTATAGACAGCTGGTTTACTGCATGCAGTCACACTGCTTTATTTCATCTTTGAGTTCTGCTTTCTCCAAGGAGATGATATGATTGTTGACCTCACTGTTGTGCTTGCTCTTTTTTCCAGCTCTACATCCAAGTTTTCCTGAAGAAGGATGACTCTGTGGGCTACCGAGCCTTGGTGCAAACAGAAGACCACATGCTGATGTTCCTCCAGCAGCCAGGTGACTGGTGAACGGCCACCTGCTCTGTTTTTAACAGTGCACACCTTGTCTCTGGGGGGCAAGAAGAAAATTCCAAGTCCCATATGGTTCATTTTATCATTGCTTTGTTGGGAAACTGGCAAAAATAGTTGTAATTGTCCAAAGGCCCATAAAAGATACTGGAGATTCCTTCAGCCTCATGAGATGTCTCATCTGAGAAAAGGGTTATGCGCTGTTGTTTGTGTAGCCAGAACCTCTGGATTTCATAGGGTTTCAGCAGATTTCATAAGGCTTTATGTAGGATGAGAGTCCAAGTCCTGTGGTAGATCTGGCTTAGAGCTTCTTCAGATAAGCTCTTCACAGTGAAAGTGTTCGTTTGCAGAAGGGGTTGAAAATCCATCTCGGTGACATCAATTTTCCAATATTCTATTTGTATCTCTTTACAGGAAAGGTTGTGTGGAGTCGAGAGGAGTCCCTGGCAGAAGTGGTGAGCTTGGAGATGGTGGATCTGCCTCTGACAGGTGCACAGGCCGAGCTGGAGGGAGAATTTGGGAAGAAAGCAGGTAAGCCGTAGATGAAATGGAATTGCCTTTGTGGGTTTCCTTTTCTCCCTGAACAAACATTTTTATGGTTTTCTTTTTATTCTGAGATGAGAGTTAAAATATGAATTTCCACTGATGGTGATTAAAATGAGCAGAAATAAAGCCATTTCTGTCTGAACTGTTGAGGTTCAATGCGAAACACGGGTGACATGAGTGCTGGTTCATTGTTTTATGAAAAACCCAGTCAGTAGCAGCAGGAGGGATTTTGGCCATCTCTCTTAAGCATTTCCCTCTGACCCCTTCTGGAAGACTCGTTTGCAATAGCTTTTGGTTTTTCTTTATTTTGTTTTCTCTTGCTGTCCTGGATGCAGCCATTCAAGGTAACCTCAGATTGCATGTGTGCTTTCTAATACTTCTGAGTAACTCTTCTTAGTGGAATTTGGTCTCTCTGCTTGCTTTCCTGGTGCCTTGATTATTTTGAGAAGCTTAAATATAACCACTGATTGGGCAGAATTAAGTTTTTTTTTAACTTCTCTTGCTGTGAGTGCAAAGGGAGATAAAGATCTTGCAGGTAGGTAAACTTTAGGTGGGCACTTGCTGTGGGTGTACCAGTGAGAAAGGAGAAGCACAAGGAAGAGGAGATGTGTTATGCAGGAAGGTTTGCTTTCAGCTGATGAGAGCATCTTTTGGAATGAGCTACACCCCTGCGAAGTGGGAAAAGGTTGGTAAATGCCAGGGTGTGTCAGAAACAGTAACTGTAAATGTGTTCTGGAGAGGGAGGCAAAGGTTTATTGTAGGTTCATGCATGGCAGGATTTCTTCCACTAGGTGAGACTGTAATGTCAGTTAAGGAGTGGGACATAGTGTTTTCCTCCGGTTACCACCATTGGTCTCTCTGCAGATGGTTTGCTGGGCATGTTTCTAAAGCGGCTGTCCTCGCAGCTCATCCTGCTGCAAGCTTGGACTGCACATCTTTGGAAGATGTTCTATGATGCCAGGAAACCCCGGAGCCAGATTAAAAATGAGATTAACATTGACAATTTGGCCAGAGATGAATTTAACCTCCAGAAAATGATGGTGATGGTCACCGCTTCGGGAAAGGTGAGGAAGCTAGGGTAGGAATCTGTTTCTGCACCATAGCAAAGAGTCTCAGCTCTGAATTCCCAACCTTGTTTTTAGCCAGGCTTTGAGCATAATGTTGTGAGAAGATGCATAGAATGTTCTGTCGTAGATTTGCAGAGGGACTGAAGCTCTTTTTAACATGTGTTGTCCCAAAGAAAGATGCAGTATTTGAATATGGGAGATGTATTGTTCTAAGCTTTTCCTTTACTGTGTGTCTCTGGTCAGGTTTTTGGTATTGAAAGTGGTTCTGGCACCATCCTGTGGAAGCAGTACCTCAGGGATGTGAGACCAGGCTCCTCCTTCAAGCTGATGGTCCAAAGAACGACAGCCCATTTCCCACACCCTCCACAGTGCACTCTGCTCATTAAGGACAAGGTGAGTCCCTTCCCTCTATCCCTCCACTGAACAAGCTTAGCCTGGAAATCTGCCCTTTGAAAGGCAGGAAGAAAGTGTCTTCTTGGGGAACCTCGGTTATCAGTGGCATGGGGACAAGAGGAGACTGAGAGCTGGAGGGAAGCAGATGGAGCTCTAGACTATAGGGTGGACTATAGGAAGCGAGAACGTGCAGGGAAAAAAACAGGAGGGCTAAGGCCCAACTAGAAATCAGATTGGCCAAGTCTGTGGAGGACAATAAAAAAATCTTTCTACAAATGTATTAACAGTAAAAGGAGGACAAGGGAGAACCTCCAGTCTCTACTAGATGCAGAGGGAACAACAGTAACAGGGAATGAAGACAAGGCTGAAGTACTCAATGCCTACTTTGCTTCAGTCTTTAATAGTAAGGAAAGTTGTTCCCTCTGCGCACAACCCCAGGGGATGGAGGAGCAGAACGAGGTTCCCACAATCTAAGAGGAGGTGGTTAGAGAATTGCTTGCCCGGCTAGACGTCCACAAGTCTATGGGGCTGGAACACAGAGTAATAATGTCTGGTTTTGGTAGAGCAGTGTGGGACAGAGCATAAGTATGTCCAAATACAACATTCAGAACAGTTGAGTCCAAGGTATGAACAGCTGCCACTTGCAGGTAATAAGTAGAAGACAGCTCTTCTGTCACTTTAGAGAAAGTTTTGCATCTGATTTCTTTTTCAGGAAACCAAAATGAGCTTTCTGTATGTCTTCAACCCCATCTTTGGGAAGAGAAGTCAAATAGCTCCCCCTGTTTTGAAGCGCCCAATTCTTCAGACTTTACTTCTGCCTATTATGGATCAAGACTATGCCAAAGTGCTGCTTCTGATTGATGATGAGTACAAGGTGAATTGCTCTGCCTGGAGGCAATTTTTCTTTGTGTTCTGGTTAATTACTCCCCTCCCTTTTGGAGCAAGATAAGAAAGTAATGCAGCTGAATTGCATTTCACACAAAACTATGAGGTTATTCTGGTAAGACAGACCTCATCCTGACAAACGAGTTTGAAATAGTCCATGTTGTTTCTTTTTCTCTTGTATCTCAGTTGAGTTTTAACCTGTATTTCAATTCTTCTTTTCCAGGTTACAGCTTTCCCAGCAACTAAAAATGTCCTTCGCCAGTTAAGAGAAATTGCCCACTCGATCTTTTTTTATATTGTTGATGCTGAGCTGGGAAAACTCTCGGGATTCAGGCTGAAAAAGGTAAGGGAGACTCATTACAGCTAAAGTGACATTACTTTCCTAAATATCCTCGGGATAATTGTCGAGCTCTTGTTTGGTTTATGGAGTTTTGCTCAGAATATAAACAGTTAAGCCTCAAAATGTGCCTGAGAAACTTATAATTCAAGCAGAGATTCTCCCTGCGTCTCAGAGGTGTCTTTGGAGGACAAGGGAAAACCTCCTTTGTGGTTCTTGTCTTCTGCAGGACCTGTCGACAGAGGAGAGCTGGGAGGTGGTGATCCCCCCTGAGGTACAGAGGATCGTGTCTGTCAAAGGGAAGAGGTCCAATGAGCATGTGCACTCGCAGGGCCGCGTGATGGGAGACCGAAGTGTTCTCTATAAGGTGCTACTGGGATGTTTGGTTGAGTTTTGGTCGATGCATGATCTGATGGGGAGATCTCAGGACTGTTTCTAGGCACTGTGTTGAGATTAACTGCCCTGCAATGCCGTATTTTTTCTATACTGCACCAGGGGCCATGACTCCCTGCAGGAGATGCTGGTTTTGGTGGAGATTTCTTTACTAAAATGTTTCCATGCAGCAATTACATCTGTCAGACTTCTGAGGATGGGGAAATAGCTGCTTGATTGTTTCAATTGATTTGTGCTGATAGGATACTGAGTAGTCCCAGACAAAATCATAGAATGGTTTGGGATGGAAGGAACCTCAAAGCCCATCTGGTCCCACCCCTGCCATGGGCAGGGACACCTCCCACTGGATCAGGGGCTCCAAGCCCCATCTAACCTGGCCTGGAACCCCTCCAGGGATGGGGCAGCTACCACTTCCCTGAGCAACCTCCGCCAGGGCTTCTCCAACTTCATCATGAAGAATTTCTTCTTAATGTCTAATCTGAATCTTCCCCCATCAATTTAAAGCCATTCCCCCTCTTTGTATCTCTCCATGCACTTGGAAAAAGTCCCTCCCCGTCTTTCTTGTACGTCCCCTTCAGGTACTGGAAGGCTACTATCAGGTCTTTGCAGAGCCTTCTGTTCTCCAGGCGGTGAAATGCAGATAAACGCGGCTGCCTTTGGCACTGAAATGTGTATCTTGGTTGTTTTTCCTTGTTCACTAGTCCTTGAATCCCAACCTGCTGGCTGTGGTGACAGAGAGCACCGATACGCACCATGAGCGCACTTTCATTGGGATCTATCTGATCGATGGAGTCACGGGCAGGATCATCCACTCTTCAGTACAGAAGAAAGCGAAGGGACCTGTCCATATTGTCCACTCGGAGAACTGGGTGGTGGTAAGGAGTTCTTGTATCTTGTTCCCTACATCTGGGCAGCAGGGGCAACTGCTGAACCTGTATGAAGACGACTTTTTTGACCATTATTATGTGTTATTGACTCTACTTGCCTTGTATTCCTGAATTCTTTTTCTTGTTTTAGTACCAGTACTGGAACACAAAGGCACGTCGGAATGAGTTCACTGTCCTGGAGCTGTATGAGGGGACAGAGCAATACAACGCCACAGCCTTCAGCTCTCTCGACCGCCCAATTTTACCTCAGGTCCTCCAGCAGTCGTACATTTTCCCATCTGCTATCAGTGCCATGGAGGCCACCATCACCGAGCGAGGCATCACCAGCCGTCACTTGCTCAGTGAGTACATGCTGTTCTTTTCTGAATATGTTCATGCTACCTGCACAAGCCAGGTTTTGCACTGAGACACAGGCAAAATGCGGTTTGCTGTCAAAAAACCTACCTGTGGACTGTTCTGGCCTTTCATCAGGCGCAAGGATAAGCACCAAGAGAGCATTTGGCCGGAGCACCTCCCATCTGAGTACAGGCTGAGAGAGTTGGGGCTGTTCAGGGAGACCTTAGAGCAGCTTCCAGTACTGAAAGAGGCTCCGGGAAAGCTGGAGAGGGGCTCTTGATCAGGGAGGGCAGGTGTGGGACAAAGGGGAACCGTTTTGAGCTGAAAGAGGGGAGATTGAGATGAGATCTTGGGAGAAATGTTTTACTGTGAGGGTGGGGAGGCCCTGGCCCAGGTTGCCCAGAGCAGGGATGGCTGCCCAGTCCCTGGAGGGGTTCAAGGGCAGGTTGGATGGGGCTTGGAGACCCTGATCCAGTGGGCGGTGTCCTTGCCTGTGGTAGGAGGTTGGAACTGGCTGGGCTTTGCCCAAACCATTCTGCGATCCTGTTATTTATGTTAGCTGTGAGAAAGTGCTGTCAGAAACAGTCGTTTTCAGGATGTATTTGTTCTAATGCACAGTTGGGCTGCCCTCTGGGGCCATCCTCTCCCTGCCAAAGGCTCTGCTGGATCCTCGCCGCCCAGAGGTTCCCACAGAACAAAGCAGGTAAGGAAAACATGAGATCTGCTGTTCCTGGGCAGTTTGTAAGAGGGTTGGATTTTGTGTACAATAGGGTAGCATGAAGTAGAATGACTTTTCCTAGACACCTGAAATTAGGGGATCAGTTTGTTACCAGCCTGTGACAAAGGAATAAGTTTGTTTTTAAAGCAGCAAACCTTGTCATTAGCCAGACCAGCCCGTTGTCTGTGCTCTAAGACTGAGCAGTCTGAGTAATTCTCTGAAGATTTTAGAATTACACTTACTTTTCAGACTTCAGAAGCAGAGAAGGAGGCTTGTTGCAGTGCTGTCTGACCTGGCTGGTGTGTTTGATCTGCAGTAAAACCAAACCTGCACTGGGAAAAGCTGCTACATTTGGTGTTTCATGTCAGCTTGTGGTGGTCAGACTAGGAAACTGTGTGTGCTCTTTTATTTCATTTTCGTTTCTCTTCAAATGCTTTTCAGGGAAGAGAACCTGATCCCATACTCCCCTGATGTGCAGATCCATGCTGAGAGGTTTATCAACTACAATCAAACCATATCACGGATGAGAGGGATCTACACAGCCCCCTCTGGCCTGGAGTCGACTTGTTTGGTGGGTGCGGGGCAGAGGCTTTGCTGCAGAGCTGTGGGTCTGTGGGAGAGCAGGACTGTGCTGTAGCCTCTGGCAAGAGAGGGCTGTAGCTTCCTGTCACCACTTTTTGATCAGAACTGCAGTAACTGTTGGTTTTATGCTCCAGGCTGCATTACCAACTCCTGATCCTCTCTCTGTAGGTTGTTGCGTATGGCCTGGACATCTACCAGACCCGTGTGTACCCATCGAAGCAGTTTGATGTCCTGAAAGACGACTACGACTACGTACTGATAAGCAGCGTCCTCTTTGGGCTGGTTTTTGCTACAATGATCACGAAGAGACTGGCGCAGGTGAAGCTGCTGAACCGGGCCTGGCGCTAGGGCACTGAGGAGTCGTCTGTGCTCTGGGCTGCCCGAAGATCAGCTACCCTGCACTGCTGCTGATAGTAGATCTGATGGATGCAGACAGCTCTGTGAGAGAAACCTGGGAGGAAAAGCTGTTTGTTCAACACAACAGTGTGCTGCTGACATTTCCTCCGGTGTGAAGAAAGGGGAGAAAGATAGAAAAGATGTGGATCTGTTATGACTGAAAAAAGAACTCTCCCAGTTCTCTGTCCTAAAATCCCCAGTGCTAGTGCAGCTACTCCTGGAATGTGCCTCCTCCTGACCCTCCTCCCTTCCTTGGCGCCTGGGTCAGAGGAGACAGCTGGACTGGGAATGCTGCTGTGTGTGTGGGGCCCGACAGGAGAAGGTGGTGGCATTGAGCCACTTTGTTGGGAGGATTGTCAGAAATGGGGTGGGAAACTCCTTCACTGCAGTGCACAAGGACATACAGCTGCATCCATCTGTGATCTTTATTTATGAAGATGCTGACGGTGGCTCCTACATCCCTTCTCTGCATCTGGTTCTACTGCTCAGGGCCAAGGCGGCACGGTGGGGATGCTTCTTCCTCCCTGGATCCGCCCATCCCAGCCCAGCTCCAATAAAGGCTGAGTGCTGCCACATCTGCTGCTATTTTGCCTCTGCTTGAGAGGCTGGAGTGTGTCCAGGGAGGGGAATGGAACTGGGAAGGGGCTAGGGGACCCGGGTGGGGTTTATCCTGGAGAAGAGGAGGCTGAGGGCAGACCTCATCGCTTGCTGCAGCTCCTGGAGAGATTGTGGTGAGGTGGGCGCTGGTCTCTTCTCCCAAGGGACAGCGATGGGATGAGAGGAAATGGCCTCAAGTTGTGCCTGGGAAAAGACCCACTGGATCATTGCTTCCAACCATTCCCATCCATGCCCCTCAGCCACCTCCTCCACCCGTCCCTTAAACACCTTCAGGGAAGGTGACTCAATCCCCTCTCTGGGCAGCATCTGACACTGCCCAATCACCCTTTCCATGAACGACTTTTTCCTAATATCCAGCCTGACCCTCCCCTGGTGGAGCTTGAGGCCATTCCCTCTCGTCCTGTCCCTTGGGAGAAGAGCCCAGCTCTCTCCTCTACACAACCTCCTCTCAGGGAGTTGCAGAGAGCAATGAGGTCTCCCCTCAGCCTCCTCTTCTCCAGGATAAACACCCCCAGCTCTCTCAGCCGTTCCTCTTCTTCTCCAGCCCCTTTACCAGCTTTGTTACTCTTCTCTGGACTTGCTCCAGAGCCTCAACATCCTTCTTGCGGTGAGGGGCCCAGAACTGACCCCAGGATTCGAGGAGCAGCCTCCCCAGTGCCGAGTCCAGAGGGAGAAGAACCTCTCTTGGCCCTGCTGGTCACACCGTGTCTGATCCAAGCCAAGGTGCCATTGGCCTTGGCCACCTGGGCCCCTGCTGGCTCGTGCTCAGTCTCTGTGATTCTCCGTTCGGCCTCTGGGGGGCGCCCCCGGGGCTGAGCAGGCGCCGCAGGCAAAGTGCTGACTCACACACTGCGCAAGCGCCTAGCGCGCTGGCGCCCCCCGGTGCGCGAGCCACTTCCGGCGCCCCGGGACGGTGCTTCCGGCGCGGCCCCCTCCCCCGCCCCAGCGCAGCGGCAAAGATGGCGGCGGGCGGCGGCGCCGGGGCCGCGGCCGGGCCAGGCTGGGAGGTGGCCGTGCGGCCCCTGCTCTCCGCATCCTACTCGGCCTTCGAGATGAAGGAGCTGCCACAGCTGCTCGCCGCCGTCATCGAGAGGTGAGGGCCCGCTGGGAGGGCGCGGGAGGACGCGGGCTCTGCCTCCTCCTTGGGGGCCACTGGGGTGGTTGAGGAGCGGCCCTGCTCGGGGCCGGCCAGAGGCAGCGGCAGCCGGGGAGAAAGAATCATGGAATCATAGAATCTGAGGGACCTGGGGGTGCTGTCCTCGTGAAGAGGAGGCTGAGGGGAGACCTCATGTCTCTGTGCAGCTCCTGGAGAGGTTGTGGTGAGGTGGGTCCTGGGCTCTGCGCCCAAGGGACAGCGATGGGACGAGAGGAAATGGCCTTGAGTTGTGCCAGGGCAGGTTCAGGTTGGATATTGGGGAAAAAACATCATAGAATCACCAGGTCGGAAAAGACCCGCTGAATCATCGAGTGCAACCATTCCCAGCAGTCACTAAACCATGCCCTTCAGCATCTCCTCCACCCATTCCTTAAACACTTCTAGGGAAAGCGACTCAACCAGCCTCCCTGGGCAGCCTGTTCCAGTGAGGAGCCCTGAGCGGTGGCCAGGAACACTTCACCCGCTGCCCTCGAGAAGGGGCTGCGCCCAGGATGACGTGGGGCTGCCTCTGGCAGGGTCTGGGGCTGGCAGGGCTGCTGCTGTCTGAGGTCCTACTGGGGCAGGGGCTGGGGTCGCCCTGTGGGGGCTGTGGGGCAAGAGCCACTATGGGGCTGGAGCCAGCGTCACCCTGGGTGTGTGGGAGCTGGTGTCTGCCCTTTGGGGGCTGTGGGGTAAGAGCCGCTGTGGGGCTGGAGCCAGTGTCACCCTGGGTGTGCGGGAGCTGCTGTCTACCCCATGGGGGCTCTGGAGGGGGAGCCAGTGGCGAGTGCTGTGCGGTGCTGGTCTTGGAGATCTTCCCTGGCAAAGTGCTGCTTGTGTCCTAAGGAGAAATGAAGCTGGAGCGGATCAAAGCCACCTTCTCTGAACTGGAATTGGTGCATGGGGAGCAGTGAGCGGTCACTGGAACTGTTCAGTTCAAGTGACAGCTCTGTGGCCTAAACCCCTGGGTGTGGATGCCACAGCACTCTACTCAGTTGCACAGATATTACCCTGACCACAATAACTTGTTAGGAAACAGCAAATAAACACTGTGCTGAGGAAGATAATAAATAAAGCCTTGTGGTATTTTGCTTAACATAGAGTGGCTGAGCATGCAGGCAGCGGATGTTTTTAATTAATGTTCTGTGCTTATGGACATGCAGATAGTTCACCTGGAAGTAGTGATACAATTTGAGCAGTTCTTAAGTTCCTCTTTCCTTTAGGGACCACTTTGGCTTCGCTTTTCGTTTTGGAGTTCTGCTGTTGCTGTGCCTAAAGTTCATTTTTGGAGTGTTTTGGCAGACAAACAACACAGAAATACTTAAGTGGGTGTACTTGGCCTCTGGGAGAGCTCAGTTTCCTCTGTTAGGGAGAAGGATGGTTCTGGTTCTCACTGGAGACAGCAATTCACTTCCGTTAAGTAGCACTGCCGTGAGGTTTGAGTTGGTGCCTGATGCTGCCTGCCCTTCAAAGGCTGCAGGATCTCAGCAAGTGCGAGGACCTTGGTGTCTCACACAATAGCGTCTTTTATTTCATGCCTTGATATAAAGCGTGGGGAATTGCAGAGGAGAAAATACAGCATCATGTTTGGAACCATGCTTGTTATTCGGACCAGTAATCTGTTTTAGGATTTCAAATCTACAATGTTTTATCTGTTCAGGTTATTTTTAGAAGATGATTGTTAGCTCTGGTGGTGAGGCTGTTCGTTGGCACCTTCTGCAAAGTGGCTGGATTTCCCTGTAAATAAATCTGGTGCAATGAGAGCAGAATCCCTAACAATGTTCTTTTCAAAGTAAATTAGCAAACACCTTTTCTTGGCAACTCTTGTATTTGATTTTTAAGTTTAAGCATTGTTGGGTAGCATGTATATTCTTAAATTGATAGGCTTTGGTCTCTTATTTGACATAAAATATGGAAATGCTAACTTGGAAAGATGGAACTGGAGTGGAATGCTGTCTGTGGCAGTCAGAGGTGGTTGGTTTTCAGAGGAGGGTTTGCAGCAGAGGGAGAGTCCCTGCCGTTGGGCCTTTCTGAGCACGAGGCTGCTTTTGTGCTTGCTGGCATCCAGGAAGGGTCTGTTTCAGGCCTGTTCAGGATTGGGAAGCAGAACTGAGATAGGGGCGTGGGGATAGGACATGAGGGGACAGTTTTCAGCTGAACGAGGGGAGATTGAGATGAGATCTTAGGGAGATATATTTTATTGTGAGGGTGGGGAGGCCCTGGCCCAGGTTGGCCAGAGCAGGGGTGGCTGCCCCATCCCTGGAGGGGTTCAAGGGCAGGTTGGATGTGGCTTGGAGCCCCTGATCCAGTGGGAGGTGTCCCTGCCCGTGGTAGGAGGATGGAACTGACTGGGCTTTAAGGTCCTTTTCCAAGCGAAACCATTTCATGATTCGCTGTGGTGGTGGTGTATTTGGTATTGACATGGAGATTTCTTGCTTTGACCGAGTAATAAATTTCCTTGGGAAGCAAAAGCTATATAAACAATAAATCACAATACAGCCAGTCAAAAGTTGTTATTGCATCTCAAATAACAAAATAACTCTAGCACATTGTGGGTTAAGCTAGTATATCTTTAATTTATGTTTATTTGCAAGGACTTGATGATTACTTGACAGATGCTTTTCACTTGTCACAAACACGACAAGTCTGTGATCTGTTTTAAGAAAACTCAAGACTCTTATTGCCCAGTTTGGACAAAAATTCCCTGTCTTGTTCTATTTTCTGCACCTTTGTGGCCTTACACCTCGTAGATGTTGTCTTGTACAGCTTGAACTGTTCAGCAGGTTGGACACTGAGGAGCTGCCAAGCTCTCCTGTACTCTTGGTCCCTACACATTCCCATTTGGTCTCTTAAAATACATTGTGTACATCCACTGCTGGCTTATCATTGGGCATAAAGAGGTGAGTGAGCAAAATCAGTGTCTGAATGTGAGAGCACCAACGTTTTTGTGTGTCCGGTCTCAGGGTTCCATATCTGTTAGCACTGGCAGGAGGTGGTGAGAGGAAGCCTGGCACATGAGACGTCAGAACTCAGTTGTGTTGTGGTGCTGAGCATCTGCAGATGAAGCCTCTCGATTCATAACTCCTGCTTCCCTATTTCAGCTTTTCGGGTAGACTAAATAAAAAACCCTTCAGAACAATGAAAACAGAGCTGTCGAGTATTTCCTTCTCTTCATTTTTCCAGAAGAAATGATACATTGTACAGTTTCTGCTGTTTCAACCACTTCTTGTTATGGCTCCAGCTGCTTGGAGGAGAGGGACCTGGGGGTGGTGGTTGACAGCGACTGAACATGAGCCAGCAGTGGCCCAGGTGTATCAGAAATGGCATGGCCAGCAGGTCCAGGGAGGTTCTTCTCCCTCTGTATTCAGCACTGGGGAGACCGCTCCTCAAATCCTGGTGTGGGGGATCAGTTGTGGGCCCCTCAGCACAAGAAGGATGTGGAGGCTCTGGAGCAAGTCCAGAGAAGAGCAACGAAGCTGGGGAAGGGGCTGGAGAAGAAGAGGAGCGTGTGAGAGAGCTGGGGGTGTTTCTCCTGGAGAAGGGGAGGCTGAGAGGAGACCTCATTGCTCTCTGCAAGTCCCTGTGAGGAGGTTGTGTAGAGGAGGGAGCTGGGCTCTTCTCCCAAGGGACAGGGGAAAATGGGTAAGGAAGTAATTTAAACATTTCATAGGTGGATATCCAGATGCCTTAGTCCTGTTGCATGAGGAATTAAGGGCAGTACTGCTCTGGAGGCAGAGCTGTGTTTTTCTACTCGGTGGTTGCTTTCAGGATTCCATGCAAATGGGACGTGGCATGACATACTTCTGCAGCATCCTTTAGCGTGTTTGCTTGTCCACAGTTGTTCTGTCTGGCCAGTGAACTATTCCGAGAAACCTCAGGGCCTTGTCTTTCCGTGTGTCAGTCCGTGTTTTCCTTTGTTATGTTTACTTTTCATTTGAGTTGGGTGAAGTTTTCACTGGCACTGAGATTTGTACTGATCTGTGTGCAGGGCAGGGTAGCGCAGGTCTCTGAAGCGGCAAGTTGCAGCCTGATGACAGCAGATGCGTTTTTCTCTGCTGTGCAGTACTTGCCAGAAGTCGTTGCCCCTCACTTTGTCGCAAACACTGTCTTATGTATTTGTTGTTGTGCAAGTGCTTGGTTTGATCCTTTCCTTTTGCAGAAGTACATAAACTCCAGTTGACTCTGTGCCTGAGCGGAAGGGAATGCCTGTGCTCCAGTCCTGGCAAATCCTGCTGAGCGTCAGCAGAACAAACAGTCCCAACATGGGCTGCTGAGCTTGGAATAACTTAACGATCAATGACTCCCTGGCCGAGAGTGGTTGTTAAACAAGCTGACCCGTCAGTGGTGAAAGGGGAAATGTTTGCAGTGTTTGAACTGTTTCCTTACGTTTCCTGCGTGGGTAGGGATTTTGATGGCCTACTCTGCCTGCTTCTGGAGGTCATCAGTCCTGAGGACATGGGAGATGTGGCACAAAGGAGAGAGTTCCATTCTTAGAGCTTTGATTTGGAGAGTGTGTGATTTTACTGGTCTTGCCTTACATCTGCTAACAGATCCCTTGCACTCTGAGTGTTGGTGCCACTGTTGTGCTGTGTGCAACTGATACCTCTCCCATTCTCTCCTTGCAGCGAGTCTGAAATCCTGCACCACGACAAGCAGTATGAGCCTTTCTACTCATCCTTCGTTGCACTTTCTACACATTACATCACTACTGTCTGCAGTCTGAGTAAGTGTGTCCTCCTTTGCCTCTCTCACTCTTCTGCTGTGCCTGGGATGCGGTAATGGCAAAGCAGAGCTTGTGCCTTTGCTCTTTATCTCAAACCTTCTTTTTTCATTAAATGGAGTGTTTAAGTCTGCTTTCAGGATTCTTAGACGATTCTGTAGCAATTAAGTTATTACATTGGAATTAGTGGTCGAAACATCGTGACTCAAATTATTTTATGTTATTTTGGCTGACAGGATTTGGCAATTTCTGCAAATAAAGTGGCCTTGGCCACCTTGTTTCACGTTCTTCGGTGTTTCTGTCAGTATTAAGTAGCATTGCTGGGAAAGCCGTGTTACCTCTCTAACCTATCTTGTCTGAGTAGAAGGTATTTTCCTTGCTTTGCTGGCATTTCTTGGATTACATTTGAATGGGACTGAATTTATATTACATCTGTGTGTTAGGCACGACAGGTGCATGGATCTGTGTCACACAGCATTCTGCTTTACTGGAACAACTTTCTCTGCTGACTTATTTCTACACTTGTACTGAGTCCTAACTTCTGCTTTTTTCAGTACCAAGAAACCAACTGCAGTCAGTGGCAGCTGCCTGTAAAGTCCTGATTGAGTTCTCACTGCTGCGTCTTGAGAACCCAGATGAAGCCTGTGCTGTTTCACAGGTGAGCACAGACTGTGACCGTGTAGGCAAGCCTGAGCGCAGAAACGGACTTTGGTCTCTAACTCCAAAATATTTGCTCTGATGTTGCATTAAGCAAAACTAATGAAGTTCTTAAAATACCTAAGGCATCGCACTTTGGAAGAGTCTGCTGCCAGCGGAATCTTCCCTCTGCATTTCAGCTTGTGGGCAAGCTGAGCTAAGGGTGATCTGAAGCCTTGGATAAGTCTCTTGCCATTTCCTACTGACTGGTTTGGTTTTGTGTGAGTTTTTAAAGGTGGGTTCTTGCCCAGTTGTATTTTAGTCTGCTGGGAAAGCTGAAATCTGTCTCAAAGAGGAAAGGCACATGAGAATTATCCACGTCACATAAGAAGTGTTCGCATCATGCAGCTGCTGATAGGGCTGACCCTAAGCCCTAGTGTGTCAGAGGAGAGAGCTTTTACGGGTGCTTTTCTATAACAAGTGTATGGGACAATGACAGTGACCTGAATTAGCTGCGATTAATAAGCCATCGTGATCTGTGGTGTGACATCAGAGCAGATTTGAGCTGTTAAAGTAGCCTTACCAGCAGAAGTTGCAACACTTTTAATGCAGCTGCTTGGAATAAACAATGTTGAGGAATAATTGGAGTCAAGAGAGTTCAGATGGTCCTTGATGCCTTTTTCTTTGCAGAAACACCTCATTCTGCTGATAAAGGGGCTGTGCACGGGCTGCAGCCGCCTGGATCGCACTGAGATTATTACCTTCACTGCAATGATGAAATCAGCCAAGCTGCCTCAGACTGTTAAAACTCTATCTGATGGTAGGCGTTTTGATTTCTGGCTACGTTGCTATGGCACTTGCATTGGCCACACTTCATGTTTGATTTGTATAATGGTGTTCTGTTGTTTCCCCTGCAGTAGAGGACCAGAAGGAATTGGCCTCCCCGGTGAGCCCAGAACTAAGACAGAAAGAAGTGCAGATGAACTTCCTCAACCAGCTGACATCAGTGTTTAACCCTAGGGTCTCCTCACCGCCATCTGCCACGCCAGAGACACAGGTAAACAAACAGCTCTAGAACAGAAACAGTCTGAATTTTAGCACTGATAACATTGGTGCAGGGAAGGACAGAGGGCAGTAAGTGGTAGTTTATCAATAAACGTGTGTAAAGGAAACCTTTCTGAAGTATTTGTATCCTGCTTGAAGGTTGAATGGCAAACAGGCAAACACTGTTTGTGTTGTATTGGCAATTGTAATTTTGTAGCATCGAGGAAGCTGACGTTCAGTGATATTCATAGCTCTTCTCAGTTCTGCTGCTGCTGCACCTCTTACATCTGTGTAGAGGGTTACTGCAGTAGCATCTATTTTTAATACTTCCATGATATATTTAGTATGTGCTTGCTTTTAGGTGGAAGGAGAGAGTGAGGATCAAGCTTCCACAGATCAAACCTCTGCGGCAAAGACAAAAAGCATATTTATTGCTCAGAATGTAGCCAGCCTGCAAGAGCTTGGTAAGAATCAGCTGTTTTGCATCAAGGGAGAAAATACTGGAGCAAATTTCTCTCCTGTGTCCCACCATAGAGCTCTGAGTGGGAAGAAATGTTCTGACCTGAAGTGTGTGTTTGTTAGGACTCACTCGATTGCACTGATGTTAGTGAGGGAGGTTGTGGCTGTAATGTAGTTTTCTTCGTTGCAGAGGAGAAGAGCTCAGCATGTTCGTATGCCATAGGTTTGTTTTAGGAGGGCAAACGGTGTACAATGTAAAGTAGCCTGTGGGGTAGATTACTGAGCAGGAGAGAATTAGACCTGCTGTACCACATAACGTGCACCAAGAGCTTGGTAACACCCATGATGAGTACTAGCTGAAGGCTTCCCCATCTGGTTTATGTGTTTAAAACCAGTCTTTATCCTATTACCTCATCTAGGATGGTATTTTCTCACCGCAAAGAGTAATTAATTCAATTATTGCTGACCGTTAGATCTGTGCTGCCTAGAAGCTCTCCCATGGAACAGTACAAACACCACTGCTATTTTTGTTGGTAGGTGGCTCTGAGAAACTGCTGAGAGTATGTCTCAACCTCCCGTACTTTCTGCGATACATAAATCGATTTCAGGATGCTGTGTCAGCAAACTCGTTTTTCATTATGCCAGCGACAGTGGCAGATGCCACTGCTGTTCGCAATGGGTGAGTGTCTGTCATTGCTGTTCTTCGTAGGTGCTGGGCACGCTCTGAGAGAGAAAATAATGGTACCAGCTCTTCAGTCTCAGTTGCTTTGCTGCTCTTGTGTGCTGTCTGATGTGTTTGTTGCATTGCTGAGCCTTGATGTGTTGTTCCTGTAGGTTTCATTCACTGGTGATAGATGTGACCATGGCACTGGATACTCTGTCTCTGCCTGTGCTGGAGCCCCTGACACCCACACGTCTCCAGGATGTGACTGTTCTCGCTCTCAGCTGTCTCTATGCAGGTGAGTGGATTTCCTGTACTTTCTTTGTAGCTTTAAGTTGCTCTCACTTTTGCTCTGCTTTGTTACCTGCACATTTGTGGCTCAGCCTGCAAATAACCTTTCAAAGCTTTGTGGAGTGCTGCATAGTCTGACAATGGGATTAATAGGATAATTGTTATTGTGATGCTGAAATGCTGATTTATTCTGTGAATGTTCTTTTCAGTATCTGAGAGAAAGACTGAGTGGCTCAGCAGCTGCCTAATAGCCTGCAATTTCTGCTCTTTTGCGTTGAGAGCATAATGTATTTTTGCAGTGCTTGTGGCTTCAGCTTCATTGGTTATACTCCCAAATCAACCCATGTTCCCAGGAGTGTTTTAAGTACTCTGGAATCCTGAGTGTTTAGTTGGTATGAGTAAGATTCTAGAGAGAGATGGCAATTGAGTATGAAGATTGAGTTATATAATCACAGAATGTCCTGAAGTGGAAAGGAACCCACAAGGCTCATTGAGTCCAAGTCCTGACCCTGCACAGGACATCCCAACCTTCACACCGTGAGGCTGAGGGCATTGAACATGTGGTTCTGGAGTATTATCAGGCTTGGCACTGTGACTGCTTCCCTGGGAGCTGTTCCAGTGCTCCATCACCCTCTGTATGAAGAGTCTTTTCCTAATATTTGATCTAAATTCATGTAATAAACCTAATTCAAATTAATTGTATGGAATTACCTGGTAAAGCACTTCCTCCTTTAATTGTCCTGGCATGTTTCTGTAAGACAAAACTTGTCTCGCTTAGGGTACTTCAGAAAGACTTTTTAACTTATCAGCTGCAATGTTGAATTTTACCAGCTCTGTCATGTTTATGGGCATGTTTAATGCTGCTTGTTTTAATGCGATGAGCAGGAACATTGGGTCCCAAGATCGGCTCTCAATAAGAATGTTCCTTCCACTTGTGTTCAAACAGGGGTGAGTGTGGCAACTTGCATGGCCATTCTGCACGTGGGGAGCACACAACAGGTACGGACTGGGTCAACAAGTTCTAAAGAAGAAGACTATGAAAATGATGCTGCTACTATTGTACAGAAATGTGTAAGTACTTGGGAGAGTGTGTGGTTTTTTCCATTCTCTTGTTTAAAATTTGAAGTTATTTGGATTGCGAAAGTTATCTACCATTTCTAGGCATTAGACTCGCTGATATATGGAGTGGTTGATTGTAGAGGGCAAAATACAGTTGTATTGGTCATTTTAGAAGTGTGTGTAGTGTGTACTTGGTGGAACGCTGAAATGTTCCCATGATTTTGGATCTATTTGCAGCTTGAAATCTATGAAATGATCGGGCAAGCCATCAGCAATTCACGACGGGCAGGGGGTGAGGTAAGATCTGCATCTTGGAAGCTGTTTCACTGTTCCTGTGCTGGTGTATTTTCACATCTGGATTGATGCTATTTTGTCTATTTTTGGTGCTTCCCTCCCCTTCACTTTTGGCACGATAGCATTATCAGAACTTCCAGCTGCTCGGGGCTTGGTGTTTGCTCAACAGCCTTTTCCTCATCTTGAACCTCAGCCCCACAGCCTTGGCTGATAAGGGAAAGGAGAAGGATCCACTGGCTGCTCTTCGTGTCAGAGACATCATTGCTCGTACTAAGGAGGGTGTTGGGTCTCCCAAACTGGGACCTGGGAAAGGGTATGTAAATACATCATTGTCCATGTGTCTGACCATGGCAGCAAGCAGCTGCTACATGATCTTGTTGGACTCTTGAGATTTCATCACTCTTTGGAAGTCCAGTCTTAATTCTTCAAAAGAAGTAATCTTCAGTTTAGCAAAACAGTCATTTAATTCAATTTAATATATATATATAGAATCATGGAATGGTTTAGGTTGGAAGGGATCTCAAAAGCCCATCCAGTCCCACCCCTACCGTAGGCAGGGACACCTCCCACTGGATCAAGGACTCCAAGCTCCATCCAACCTGGCCTTCAACCCCTCCAGGGATGGGGCAGCCACCCCTGCTCTGGGCAACCTGGGCCAGGGCCTCCCCACCCTCGCAGCAAAACATCTCTTCTCTTTCAGGTTAAAACTGTTACCCCTCAATATAAGTAGGTAGTTTTGATAGTAAAATATACTTTTCTTCCTCCTTATGAAATTACATCGTGCCTTTTCTGTTTCTTTCTGTAGACATCAGGGGTTTGGTGTTCTGTCAGTGGTGCTGGCTAATCATGCCATCAAATTGCTGTCCTCGCTCTTTCAAGATCTGCAAGTGGAGGCCTTGCACAAGGTGCGTAGGTAGTACGTACGTTCTTGTGGAATATTTTACCTTCTCCAGTGGAACACACTTCAAATTCTCTTTTCGATGTCATCCTGCAGGGCTGGGAGAGTGATGGACCACCAGCGGTGCTGGATATCATGGCTCAAAGCACATCCATCCAGAGGATTCAGAGGCTAATAGATTCTGTACCCCTCACTAATCTTCTGCTGATGCTGCTGTCTACTTCCTACAGAAAGGTAGGAACTGGCACACAGCAAGAGGATTTCTGTAGCTGAACTGCTCGTGCCAAGTGTTGCATACCTGGAAAATCCACACTTTAGGAACTGTGACCGTGCTTAGAAGAATTTGGCAGCCTTCTTTCAGATGATATCAGCTGGGACATCTCCCTCTCCTCTTTTCAGAGATGTACATCTCACAAACTCAGTGGGGTTTATGAGTTTAGTGAGATGAAAAGGATTTATTCAACATGGATGCTTTTGTGTTGGAGCTGGTACTTGAGGTGTTTCTTGCAAGTTTGGCATAGGTTTATTTTCAAACTTCTTGTGTAACTTTTAATACAGCTTGAGGGCGAGAAGCCTCAGAAAACTGGTAATAAAATAATTGTGTCAAATTTGCTAGAAGGAAATTAAGATGAGTTATATACTGTAGTTCGCAAATCTTGTCTTTTGTAAACTTAATTTTTAACTTGATCTGCTCTTCTTCCAAGGCTTGTGTCCTGCAGCGTCAGAGAAAGGGCTCCATGAGCAGCGATGCAAGTGCCTCCACTGATTCTAACACTTACTATGAGGATGATTTTAGCAGCACAGAGGAGGACAGCAGCCAAGGTAACAGAATTTGCAGCAAGCAACTTAAGTCAGGATTTTACACTCTTTCACAGTTAATGGAAACTTGGTTACTGGGCTCTTGCCCTCTTGGACTGGAATGTCATGTAATGCTGAACATATGAAAGAAATTGTAAGGTCTGTTTGGCAGAAGTAATGCTCACTGTACTCTTCTGTGTAAACTGAAGCCAGAGTGACTGCAGTTGGGCAGAATTTGCTTCAGAAGACGTTGAAGTAATTCTTCTTGTAAAATCCTGCTGGCGGTCTGTAGAATCATAAAATAGTTTGGGTTGGAAGGGACCTTAAAGCCCATCCAGTTCCATCTCCCGTGCGACAGGCAGGGACACTTCCCACTGACTCAGGTTGCTCCAAGCCCCATCCAGCCTGCCCTTGAACACCTCGAGGGATGGGGCAGTCGCCACTTCTCTGGGCAGCCTGTTCCCAATGCCTCACCACTCCTATCATGAAGAAATTCCCCCTCGTGTCTAGTCTAAATCTGCCCCTCTCCAATTTATAACCATTCTCCCTCTTCCTATCACTCTGTACAAAGTCCCTCCCCAGCTCTCTTGTAGGCCCCTTCAGGTACTGGAAGGTCACTATAAGGTCTTCTCAGAGAAGAGTGCTCAGCCTTGTGATTTGGAAGGGAAAAATGAAGATGGGAGATGCTGTAACTGTGTTCACTGAAACTTTTTCAGTCTTTTCTAAGCTGAGTATTTAGTGTAAGGTAGTTATTTATAATGCTGTGCTTTTGATTGATCTGCGTCAGATGATGACAGCGAGCCGATCCTCGGGCAGTGGTTTGAAGAGACAATCTCTCCAAGCAAAGAGAAAGTGGCCCCCCCACCACCACCTCCACCACCGCCTTTGGAGAGCTCGCCTAGAGTGAAAAGCCCAAACAAACAGACTGCTGGAGAGAATGGGAACATACTGGCCAGCCGCAAGGATCCGGAATTGGTATGGGAAGGTCTTCAGGCTTAATGAATCACTGATACGCTGTAGTGCTGTGTACTTGTCTGTGGGGAGCTGCATTGATAGACAACACAGATGTGGGATATTCTAAATACATTGTGGCTGGAGAATCAATGACCGTCCTGGCTGCTAATAAAGAAGGTTTCTCTACTCTTCCCTCAGCAGGGACGTCACTGTATTTGTTATTGCTAGGTTTACAAAGGGAGTGGGAAAATGAGAGCAGAACTGTAAGTGAAATGTCTCACAGGTAGAATTCTTTTAGCTCCAACTCCATTGGGTAAAGTAAAAAATGAATGCTGGAGTTGAGTAGTCAGAAACTTGCAACCTTTTCAAGGTGTTATGAAATTGTTCCTGGTAAAAAATAGAGTGCAATGAGGTGGATTGTGATGAGTAAACCTGCACTCCACTGCTGGGGCTGGAGTTAAGGGACTTGATTTATTTTGCTGGTGGTTTAGTTTATGTTTAATGTTGTCTTACAGTCCCACTGCTTTTCTGCTTCTGCAGTATCTTTCTCTTTCCTTTTTAGTTTTTGAACCTAGCTTCAAACATTTTGAACTTTATCACTTCCTCTATGCTGAACTCGAGGAATAACTTCATTCGTAACTACCTGAGTGTGTCTCTCTCAGAGCAGCACATGGCCACACTGGCAAGCATCATCAAAGAGGTGGATAAAGACGGTCTTAAGGGTGAGTGAGCAGAACATCTCTGTTAGAGAATGTAGGCTCTAGGATTTATAGGTGTGGGTTTTCTTAGCTTCGTGTAGAAATATTACATATACAAGAGCAACAGTAGAAACCAGATTGATCCCTGTCTTACAGGTACATCAGATGAGGAGTTTGCTGCTGCTCTGTATCACTTCAACCATTCCTTAGTGACCTCAGATCTTCAATCTCCTGCCTTGCAGGTGAGTGTGATCAAATGTATCAATAAAACAAGGACTGCTGGTGCCCCTATATAGACTCCTCACACCTAGAGTAGAGTGTTGCTGGTTCTGTTTGGCCCTGGAGTATATTCTCTTCCAAACAGAGCTTGGAACATGTTGGATCTAGTGAGATGGATGACCTTTGCAGTCGTCTCGATCAAAACACTGTGCAGAGTGTAAACTTCACATCTAGAGTTCAGATTAATCCAGTGAACTTTGACGATGATGAAAACTGAAAAGGAAATGAGTTTGAAAAATTTATTTTGAAGAATTGCCTCTGTCCATATGTTTATCAAGAGACATGCATGCAGATATGCTTTGCTGTCAGGACTGACGCCAAAAGGTCTTAGGATTCTCTCAGGAGAGGATCAGTCCTTTCGCTTTTGTATGCTAACGTTGAAGCCTCTAGGTTTCTTTTGCTAGGTCATTGGCTAACACAGTTAACAGTATACGTGTTGGTTATTAATCTGCTTACCAGTCAGGGAAATCAGTTGCTATATTTACATTGACTGTTTTCTGCTGTATTCAAAATACTCTGTTGAATTTTTCTTTAAAGCAGTTGACTTTTCAGCTATATTTGGAAAGAATTAAGAACTACTGTAGTTGGTTGAAGGGGTCGCCCTCCAAATTCATAGATTCTGAACACAGTGGCGTAATCTCTCTTGCTGTGATATTGCAGTAAATGAGTAGAGCTCATTAATGCTATTTTTTTAAGCTGAAAGAAGGGAGATTGAGAGGAGATCTTAGGGAGAAATGTTTTGCTGTGAGGGTGCCCAGAGCAGCGGTGGCTGCCTCATCCCTGAAGGTGTTCAAGGGCAGGTTGGATGGGACTTTGAGCAACCTGATCCGGTGGGAGGTGTCTTTTGTTTTAGGTGGCAACATGAGTGTCCTCCAGTAGCTATGCCATATATTGAAATAGGAGCGATATTGCAACCTTACAAGCTCTGAGAACCATAATTGTTGTCATCTATACGCTTAGGTCATGCTTTTAATTAAAGCATTAGGCAGGATTTGCCTCTCCAAGAAGCCTCTCTTTTGTTTCAGAACACACTACTTCAGCAGCTGGGGGTTGCCCCTTTTTCTGAAGGTCCGTGGCCTCTCTACATCCACCCTCAAAGTTTGTCTGTGCTCTCACGACTTCTCCTGATTTGGCAGCATAAAGCCACTGCCCAGGGAGATCCAGACGTTCCGGAATGCCTTAAAGTTTGGGAAAGGTGAGATGATTTTTTTGTTAAGCTGGAAGTCATTTGTCTCTTACCTCTCTGATTTTCTACGAAGTCAAAATTCTCTGGGACCAGCGTGACAGGCGTGTGTGTTCTTTGAGTCGTGATGGTGTGTGGTGCTCAGAGGAGCAGGGATTCTGTCCTCTGTGTTGCTGAAGTTCTTCACCTGGAGTGTAGGAAATGAAACCTAGAATCAGGATTTAAGTGGTTGGAGGCTGAATTCCTTACAGCGATACTGGTTATGAAAAGGGAAGGTGAATGTCTTCCTTCCGCAGATTTCTGATAAGTTCTGTTTTCCTCTCTGTGTCATTACGTGAATTCCAGTACTTAACATAGTGAATAATTTGTGAAATTGCTGGTATTGGAAGAATAAGCAGAAGAATATGATACAGACAGTGTTCTCTAACCTCTAGTTAAAGCAATTTTTGAAGAGGGATCTAAGCAAGGAGCAGAGTAAACTTTATGAACTTACTCTCCTGTTGTCAGGTTTGTGGGCACACTGAAGCAAAACGCCTTGCAGGGGACTCTTCCCGGTGACACAGAAGATCTGAATGTTGAACATCTCCAGCTGCTGCTGCTGATTTTTCACAATTTCTCGGAGAGGGGCCGCAGATCCATCATGGTGCTCTGTATCCAGACAATTGTGGAGCTGACAGCGAACATGGATACCCAGCAATGTTCTGTGCCGCTTATTGTGGCTCGTCTGCTCTTGGTGTTTGACTACCTGTTGCATCAGTATTCCAAGGCCCCCATGTACCTATTTGAGCAGGTAAGGTTTTGACATCAGATTTGGGATGTCCAACCAACTGCCCAGCAGTCATCTCTTAACAGGCGTCATTTGATGTGTTCTGTTCATTTTGTGGCCTATGAGTACATGAATTTTTGTGTTGTTACTAACCATTGGAGGTACAATGCATGGCTACAGGTGCTGATCCCTAGTGGCAGGTTCAGTTTGAGTGTAAATTCCTTGTGTAAGGACTGTCCTGATAAATCCTGATGAGGACAGGTTGAATACTCCACCTTGTCTTTGAAAACATTGATTGTTTGGGTATTTAGGCACCACTTCACAAATACCTCCTCTACTGAGTGGGGCTTTAGCTTGGCCCTGCTGAGCTTTTTTGCATTGTTTTCATTAATGGATGTGTTTTGGATGTGGATTTTTCAGTTGTTGGAAACTTGACCATTGATTTAACCAACTCACTCCAGAATAAAAATTGTCAGAGAGAGTCTAGGGCTTCCCTCGGAGGCAGGGAGTGGTGCTGTTCTAGCGACAGGGCTGTTAGTGTTTTGTGACTCTCTTCCTCTTGTTGGTAATGGTATTTTCCCCCTGTCCCTTTATGATATGGATGCCATGGTTGGGTTTTTTAATTTGTTTTTAACTTAGGTGCAATATAATTTGCTGACTCCCCCCATTGGCTGGGTGAGCGGATCCCAGGACAGTGGCAGACGAACATCCACCCCTCTCTATCATGGGTTTAAAGAAGTGGAAGAAAACTGGACCAAGCACTGCTCGTCAGGTAAGAAAGAACACAGCAGGAGTTTTTCATTCCGAGATTTGCTTCTACAATTGAGTGAGGGCCTTTCAGCCCAGGTGTGGAACCTTGTTTCTTCTTTCAATGGACAAGAGATAAAAATGCAAGAGATTACAAGAGATAAAAATGCAAGTAATAATACTAGGAAAGTTGTATTAAACAAAATTATTGTCATCTAGGAGTGTGCTACAACTAATTCAAACTGAGTATGTATTTACTGAGTGAGGATTGTAGGAGTAGGAAAGCCTTGGCTACATATGCTGTAGGTTAGAGCATGTGTAATGCCTGATGGAGCTGGCTTAGTAGAATCCGACAGTGGTTTTAAAATGTGAAAGATAGCGGAGAAGTTGGAGAGAGGATCACAGAGTACTGCCTCATTAAACCATCACTTTAAATGTTATTCTCTGTCCTCACATTCCAGATGCAGTTCCGCAGCCCAGGTTCTACTGCATCCTGTCTCTGGAAGCTTCTGAAGATGATCTGAACCGTCTCGATAGCACGGTATTAGGATTTTGCTTCTGAAGACCTCTTCATAAGCCTTCAGAGGGCCGTGCTGAATTTTCAGATGCCAGGGAAAATAGGCAAGAAGACTTGATGGGGCAGCTAGAACAGAAATATTTCACCAAGTGGAGAAAAGAATAGGGGCAGAATAATATAACGGGGGATTCCTTTTTGTGCCTAATTGCATGTCAGGGAGGGCAGCATGCAGAGACCTATGAAGATGTGTTGGACTACTGGTAGTAGTGCTCGTGATTCCTTTATGTGTGCAACAACAGAGAGCCCTGTTGTATCCACACTTTTCAGTGCTGCTGAAACATCCAAGGCAGACACATGGCATTAACTGTAATCATCATTTTTTATCATTTTGCTTCATGTCCTTCCTGGATTTTATTTCCTCGTTACATTTGTTGTCATTGAAGCTGTGGGCTCCCTTCATGCCTGCTCCCTTATAGCCAGTTAATTGGAACTCTGACTGAAGAAATAACCAGCAGAACTCACTTCCTGAAGGTTTATTTGGTTTGGTCTGTGGGTGCTTCTGGGTGCCTGGCTGAATATAAATGCAGAGCTGTGTGATTTGCGAGGCACTGATCCTGATTTGTCATCTCTTCCAGGTTTGTGAGGTCCTTTTCTCCAGGACTCTGAAGTACGATGAACTTTACGCTGCCCTGACCTCACTCCTAGCAGCTGGATCACAGTTCGATACACTCAGGAGGAAAGAGAACAAAAACGTCACTGCACTGGTAAGGCTGTGTTGTCTGTGTTGAGGAACAACAAGTTTTCAAAGTTAGCATTTTCAAGCAAAGTATTTAACCAGGTATTCTGGGCAGCAGTTGAAGTAATGAGGAGCTAAATAATCCCATAGCTGCTGTGTGGTGGTAGCACGTCTCATATGAGTTTTTAATTCATAACATCTTTCAGACTTTTTGTGTGTGCCTGGTAATGCCAGGAGGTCTGGTTAGAGTGTGATAAAGCAGAAAAAAAAGTGTGATCTTTCTTTTTTCCTTTCTCTCTTCTCTTTGTTGCATGATTTGTTGTATGATGTGACAGAAGGCATGTGTTCACACCTACAGGAGCCCAGAGTTTCTGATGAGATAATTTCAGTAGCTGGAGTGGTTGAAACTGCAACCTTTCTGTATTAATTTGTCCACCTGTCCTTTTGTTTAGGAAGCCTGTGCTCTTCAGTACTACTTCTTGATACTGTGGCGGATACTTGGGATTTTGCCTCCATCCAAAAACTACATGAATCAATTGGCTACAAATACACCAGAGATGAGTGAATGTGACATTTTACACACACTGCGCTGGTCTTCCCGCCTGCGAATCTCATCTTACATCACGTGGATCAAGGTACAGCCTCATTGTTACAGGGGTGTTGACAGTAAGAATGTTAGTCTTCGTGCTGGCTCCACGTGGGGTGTGTTTTGTGGGTGTGGTGGTGAGAAATGGGAACGTGTGTCTGTGTTTTGTCAAGTGTTATAGTCTGGTAGTTGGGAGAGTGGTTAATTACAGACCTCTTCTGAAGGATGATGTGTCTTTGACATCTGTAGGATCACCTTAGCAAGCAGGGCATGAAAGCTGACCATGCCGCTTCTCTCATTGAACTGGCCGCCAGCAAGTGCAGCTCTGTGAAGTATGATGTGGAAATAGCAGAGGAATACTTTGCTCGACAGGTAAGCTGATGTGAATGCAATTGTGCATACGGAGCTTCTTACTTTGTGGAATGATTTGCACTTACTGTTCCATCTCTTTGTATTTTAAGATATCTTCTTTCTGTGGCGTTGACTGCAGAACTATTCTCCAACTGCATGAAGTTCCCAGTTTACAGTCCATTTACACGCTTGATGCTGCCATTTCCAAGATCCAGGTTTCTCTGGATGAGCACTTTTCCAAGTTAGCTGCAGAAACCGATCCACACAAGTCTTCAGAGATCACCAAGAACCTCCTGCCTGCTACGTTACAGCTCATTGATACGTACGCTACGTTTACCAGGTACAGTCCTTGGGATTGCTGGTAGGATATACCACTTCCTTCTGTGCTTTGTGCATTCTGTTCGTTGGTAGAGGTAGGTGCCTTTTTTTAATAGTACAGTATTTCTCTGAGTTCTGTCCTCAGTGTCTATTGCTTTAAAAGAAGAATAAAAAATAGCTTCTCATGCCATGTGCATGAAGTTGTTGTTTCCAGGTAGCGTCCTGGTCTGATCGTCAAGGCTTTCTTGCAAGCTTACAAAGCTTTTCCTCTAAAGATGAAATCTCCTCTTACTGCTGGCTAGGACAGTGCTGCTTAAGGTCATTTCACTGCGGTAATATTGAGACTATTAGACTGTCAAGAAAGAGAGGGAGTTTTATACATGAGGAGTCTGAAGCATTCTAAACTTCTGTTAGAACTTAGGTAGAAGAAAGCAAGAGTAAATTGGCGTTTTCTTTTGAGTGGGCACTTTACCTGATAAGTAGCTTAGAGGAGATAGAACCCACAACTCCCTGAGTGTACAACACAAAGTGCAGGGCAGGATTTCAGAGGTTTCCTTTATCTGTCACTACATTGACATGCCTAGTTTTGCAGTGCAGAGCTGTTTCCTGAAGTGAATCCTTTCCATCCTGACTGCAGATCTTACTTGCTGCGGAGCCTCTCTGAAGAGGGCTCCACTGAGAACAAACCTTCCGAGGAGAAGCTCCGAGGTTATGCTGCTGTCCTGGCCATTGGATCCAGCCGCTGCAAGTCTAATACGCTAGGTGAGGGTGCTGCTTAGTTCATATTTCCTTCTCTGTAGAAGGGAAGCTTTCTGCAATGCTGACAACATTCATTTCAATGGTGGATGCTGGCTGTGTTCTCAGCTACTTTATTCTAATGAGTACATAACCCTGTCGAGGGAACAGCAGGAAGATGCCAGGGGAGTCTTAGGTTGGACATTAGAAGGGTCTTCATACAGAGGTTGGTGGAGCACGGGAACAGCTCCCAGGGCAGCAGTCACAGAGCCAACCCTGACAATATTCCAGAAGCATTCGGCCAACGCCCTCAGCCCCAGGTGTGAATGTTGGGATGTCCTGTGCGGGGTCAGGAGTTGGACTCGATGACCCTTGTGCATTCCTTCCCACTCAGGACATTCTCTGATTCTATCGGCAACAGACTGGGAAGTCTTTTCCTTTTAGTATCATAACAACTGAAAAAATTGTGCAAACCTTGAGAGACCACCTGCTTTGTGGGCTTATCTTGGTTATTGGAATGCTTTTGCAATGATGTTGGTTTTCTGGTGGCTTGGGGAATGGCATAGAGGAATGAATTGAGAAATGTTGATATGTTACAGACAGCTGTAAATTAGTATTTTTGTTATATTTTCTCTTCGTTTAATAAAGTGAAGGAATCTGGGAAACTTGCAAACTTTAGGGATAATTTTGACTCGTAGACAAGTGTGAAACCAACCCTCAGTAGAACTGCAGCTCAACTTGGCTACAGTTGTGTCTTCACCAAAGGATCTAGTTTTAAATAGTGTTGTAGAAGCAATTCTGGTTTTCAACAGGACCCATGTAATAACTTATGATTCTGTATTAATTGCAGGCCCAACGCTTGTTCAAAACTTGCCCTCGGGTGTTCAGGCTTTATGTGAATCCTGGAACAACATTCATACAAATGAGTTTCCAAACATTGGCTCCTGGGTGAGTCCGACCTCATGGATTGATCTGCTCTGATCTTAGCTCTGTAAATTGATGGAAATGGCAGGCAATGTATCTTTCTGTTAAAGATAAGTGGTTCTGATTTTCGTGCATGTGTCTCAATCCGTAGCGCAATGCCTTTGCAAATGACACCATCCCTGCGGAAAGCTACATCAGTGCGGTTCAGGCTGCTCACCTTGGTACTCTCTGCAGCCAAAGCCTTCCTCTTGCGGCTTCCCTCAAGCACACACTTCTCTCCCTAGTGAGACTCACTGGGGACCTCATTGTGTAAGTGCTGCTGTTTGTTGCATCCTCGTCATGTAGATTTGTCTGCTCTTCTGAATGGCTGTCTTCATTAGAGACTAAGGGGGCGATATTTGGAGCTCTGGTTTGAATTAAGCCTTGAATGGAGTCACTTGCAGCGTGCAATTTTGAGTTCTAAATGAATGCTGAAAAGTCTTTCTGTCCTGATCTGATATCTCTAAAAGTCAGACTCCCCAAGATCAATGTTGGTCTTGAAAACACTGAGATATAAGCTGAGGCAGTAGTGATCTTGCTAATTCATTTCTGCTTTGATTTCGTTCGCCTCTATGATGTTTGGAAATAAAAAGAAGTGAAATGACAGAATTATTTTTTACTCAGTTACTTACTCTGAGATATTGGGGAACAAAGAAGTAGTTGACAATGCAAACAAGCCTAAAAGCCATTCTATGTGATCATCACATGACTAGGAAATTGTAGGTGTGTATGTGCAAAAGTAACAGGTAGAGTTTCCAAATGAGAACATTTTTACAGAGAGAAAAAGTGGCTGAGTCTGTGTGTTCATCCTGGCTTTCTAGAAAGAGTTTTTATCACAGGCTTCCATCCAGACATGTGCCTTACTCGTGTGACTTCTGGTGTATCCAGTGTGTTGTACTCTGATACATCGTACAGAGAATGAACTTGTTTTCTTTTCTCTTCAAGCTGGTCAGATGATTTGAACCCACCGCAGGTGATTCATTCCCTGTTGCCCCTCCTTTTGGAGACCAGCACAGAGAGTGTGGCAGAGATAAGCAGCAACAACCTGGAACGGATCTTGGGCCCTGCAGAATCTGATGAATTCCTGGCACGTGTTTATGAGAAACTGATCACAGGATGCTATAACATTCTGGCCTGTCACTCCGATCCAAACAGGTAGTTGGGCTGTATGTTCTGTAGTTCTCTCCCAGGAAGGCTGTGCACAAAGAATTACTACAGTGTGTTTAAACGTCATCGTTGCTTCTTGAACAGCATATCAAAAGGGTGAAAAATCAGCTTATCTTTATTTGTTGCAGACGTCTATACTTGTAGACTAAAAATATGAGGTATTTTATTCACGTTACCAGAAGTTTCAGTGCTGCCATTCAGGCAGTGTGGATTTTAATCATCTCTTGTAACTCTGGATGGAACATTTATGTATCTGGGTAGGTTTTTATTTAAGCAAATAGAAAATTATGTAAATACAAGCATGAAATGAAAGCTGAAGATGCCGACCTAACTTGCCTTATTTTCCTTTGTCTCCATTCTTGCTGTTTGTAAGGATGGCTAATCCTGGCTTTATCACAGCAAACTAGCCAGATTTGAGCTTCCCACCCATTACTCCTCTGTGGAGAGAGGGAATAAGCTTGATGTGCAGGTGGTGATTCTATCCATCTGAAATATAAAACCATTAGACATGATGATGTTGCGTCTTTTAACACTGATCCTCTCTGGATGGGAGGTATTCAGAGGGAGATCTGCACCTTCTGGTAGGGAACGTAGACATAATTGGATTTTACTTGCAGGGCGCATTGTGGAGTAGGGCTGAGCACAGGAGAGAATGGGGAAGAGTAACACTAAAAGAGACTTGGAGTAAAGGGGACAGCCACTTAGAAGAATTTGCAATGTGAGGGGTGTGAAAGGTCTTATTCTAGGTTTCTGGATATGTGACTTGCTTGCAGCACCATGTGCAACTTCTTATTTGAACGTTTGATGGATTTGATGGGATTTGTGTGTTTTTATTCATTGATTATTTTTCTCCCATCTCTTGGAAGGAGACCTGCATTCAGCTAGTGGGAAGTTCATTAGGTCTGTGTTAGCAAAATTGGTCACTTCTTCACTCTAAGAATTGTTGAAATTGCTCTTGTATCTTCATATTTAATATGCGTCTTTTGATCTTCAGTGGCTTGGATGAATCCATCTTGGAGGAATGTTTGCAGCATCTGGAGAAACAGCTGGAGAGCAGCCAGGCCCGAAAAGCCATGGAGGAATTCTTTTCAGAAAGGTGAGGTCATCCTCAAATTGTAGGCCAAGAACTTTATTTCTCTTTGTTTTCTTCATACCTTGTCACTGTCGACACTGAAGTGATCTTAGTGCCATTGCAGGGGAAGAGGCAGAACTGTGCAAGGATAGAATCCTTCAAGCAGTGCAGGAGGGTGTGGAAAGACTTTCTGTGTGGGAGAGGACCTAGGTCTTTATCCCTCCAAGTAAAACATTCAGCAAGCTCTGGTAGTGGTCGGCTATAGGGAATCTTGCCAGATAGAGGTTTTGTCAAAGACATTGTGAGAAGGTTTTTGAGAGATCCTAGTTTGTAAGGCAGTTGCAGAATCCTAAGTTCTCCTTGCAGTAATAGGTTGATATTTCTAAGGGTGGAGGTGGAGTTGGCCTGACCTAGAATTCTGGTGGAAACAGCACAGCATAATGTTGTTGTGAAGCAATAGGAGGGTGAGCTAGAGAAAAGATTTTCTCTGCTAGAAAGTCAAACGTTGTCTGGTTTTGGTCTCTACTTGTCCAGCAGTTCAAAACTGAAAGCAGCCTGGTAGCTGGCTGTTGTGTTTTGTTAACATGGAAGGGAAAAATAGGCAAGAAAGCTGTGAATTTTAGTTTCAAACCTGATATAGGCCCTGGTTTGACTTGATGTGTGGAGAACACTGATGTGCTGCTTGGGAGCTCACGAGATTTACAGGTTTAGTCTAAGCCAGGAGTTTGCACTTTCTCTGAGAGTAATTACTGTGGCTTGGCTGCTGTGCAGTGTTAAACAAACTATTACCAACCTTAAGTGTGAGTGTAGATAACGCAGTGTGAATGAAGAAAAGCAACGGGTCATCTTTTACAAAGCTGACATAATCTCCTCCCTCCATATAGTGGAGAACTGGTGCAGATCATGATGGCGACAGCCAATGAAAACCTCTCTGCGAAGTTCTGTAACAGGGTACTGAAGTTCTTCACCAAGCTCTTCCAGCTAAGTAAGTGTTCAGTCTCTCCTGTCCTCCCTTTGCCCACCTTATTCTTTTCCTATACTGGGCTGCAATGTGAAGGTGCATGGAAGAAAAGCTGTGAAAGGAAGGGGAGTGACAGATTCGCACTGTTCATGGAAAGCCGTCTCCAAAGATGTTCACTGTAGTATCTGTCACTCACTGGCCATTCTCTCCACCAGCTGAGAAGAGTCCCAACCCCAGCCTGTTGCGACTTTGTGGTTCTTTGGCTCAGCTGGCTTGCGTGGAGCCTGTCAGGCTCCAGGCCTGGTTAACCAGGATGACCATGTCCCCACCCAAAGATTCCGACCAGCTGGACATTGTGCAAGAGAACAGGCAGCTGCTGCAACTCTTGACAACTTACATTGTTCGGGAAAACAGGTAACATACAACCTTTGTAAGTTCTTTTGTGTGCTCTTCATTTCTTTTGTTCTCTGGATGTGCAAATTACTCTTGAATTGCTGATGACTTCTTGTCATCAGTCTTGACTTCCCTCACTTGGAGGGATGGTGCACAGTTGTTGCCCTAAAGGCATCAGTGTGGGGCTGAGCTGTATTTCATCGGCTTGTGTACCTTTCTGAACCTTTTCTGTCTTTGTTCAGCCAAGTCGGAGAAGGCGTGTGCACTGTTCTGCTGAGTACTCTCATCCCAATGGCAACAGAAATGTTGGCCAACGGTGATGGCACAGGCTTTCCCGAGCTGATGGTTGTGATGGCAACTTTGGCAAGTGCAGGACAAGGTGCAGGACACCTCCAGCTTCATGGTGCTGCTGTCGACTGGCTGGGCAGATGGTAAGAGCGAACTGTGTGCTACCCTTTCTTCATTCACAGTACTTAGATTGATATTTTTTTCCCCCCCTTTCCTATTAGTTTGGGGGCAGAAGTTCATGTTTATTGATACACACTCATTTTTTTTGTTGTTTGGAATATAAATTATCTGAGAGACAATCTATGCCCCCTTGTTAAGAGAAACTGTGTGCTTTCTTTGTCTTTTCCACTCTTGATGATTTAATTATTATATTTATAAGTTTTCTGTTGCTGATCTTCACTGTTTTGTGTTGCAGCAAGAAATACCTGTCTCAAAAGAATGTGGTAGAAAAAATGAATGCAAACGTCATGCAGGGGAAGGTAAGACATGGCTATGGCTTAACTTGCAGGAATAAGACTCAGGCACGAGCTGTATTGGTGGTGTAATGGGAATTTTAAGGCAATTTGGTCAGCGGAACTGCTGTACTTTGTTGTATTCGCATCTGTTTTGGGATCTCAGTGTTGCCTCTCATTTTCATTCGTAGCACGTGACTATCCTGGAGTGCACGTGCCATATTGTCTCTTACCTGGCTGATGTCACTAATGCCCTGAGCCAGACCAGTGGCCAGGGACCAAGCCATCTCTCTGTCGACGGAGAGGAACGAGCCATCGAGGTGGATTCAGACTGGGTGGAAGAGCTGGCAGTGGAGGAGGAGGACTCACAGGCTGAAGATTCGGTAAGCGATATGACTATTAATGCTGCAAATGAGATGAAGATTTATTTTGAAGCTACCAAATCAGAATTACTCAGGTTATAAAGACTTTGTTGTTGTTTATTCCTAATGTGAGACTGAGTGAAGAACCGTGGTTGTCAGGTCTGGGAGAGAATCTCTATCATTCCTGTGTGGATCTATTGACACTGCTATGTGAACAGGAGTTTGAAGTTGCGGTTTTAGGAAACAAAAATTAAGAAATGGAATGAGGTGGATTTATTCATACTGGTCTGTTTGTCAGTTAATAGGTTTTATATATTAACAAGCAACTTAGATTAGGCTTTTAACTGCTGTTGGGTAAGGAAGAAAACCTGTTGTTAATGCACTCTTGGAAATTTGTCATCCCAGTATACTATTCTTGTTACTGTTTTCTTTTTTTTTGATTTACTCTGGAGTTGTTATAAAATGTCCTAATCTCCTTTTCTGTGTAACTCCATACTAGCTACCACTTTAGCTGGCTGGTGCTAAATTTGTTATTCTTAAAGTGCACATTTAGAGGAACGTGTTCTCTACCATGTGCCTTCGCTGTAACTGCAGTTAGAACACCTTTCTAAACCAACTTTCTTCCTGGCAGGATGAAGATTCTCTCTGTAATAAGCTCTGCACCTTCACCATCACACAGAAAGAGTTCATGAATCAGCATTGGTAAGAGTCTTACACTCCTATTCAGATTTTCACCTTGATATTTCTGGCCGCTTAGAAGGAAACCAATGTGGTTTCCAGGCCTTCCCAAGGCATCGTGTTTTATAACTCGTCTGGTTTATTTGTGCAGGTATCACTGCCACACTTGCAAGATGGTTGACGGGGTTGGCGTTTGTACAGTTTGTGCTAAAGTTTGTCACAAGGATCATGAGATTTCTTACGCCAAGTACGGATCCTTCTTCTGTGACTGTGGAGCCAAGGAGGATGGCAGCTGCCTGGTAAAGCGTCTTTATGTCACCATACAAGTTGTGATTTCTTTTTTAAAGTGTGCAGAGGTTTCTTCTCTGTGATGTTACATTGTGATATGAGTGCACATGAGTCCTAAGAGTTGAATTCTTTGGCTTTGCAATGAACCCTCCTAATTTACAGCTTTCTGATGATTTAATTTTTCCACCAAATACGTGGATTGGCAAGTCTTTGTCCTAGTTATTCCTGGATTTCCACCTACCTTTACAGGATTTGAATGTTACCCTGAGCTTCCCAGCAGTCAGATACCACCTTTTTCCTTGTTTTCCATGAGCAGCAAATAAAGTAACTTAAATGTGGAAGTTCTTCTTCCACTTGAATGGAGCTTGATATGCAAGATACTATTGTGTATCTTTAAAATCCTGTTTTATGAGAGTTACACTCTATTTAAAATGGCATTAATCTTGCTGCTAGTACAATCTGCATTCATTTTGTGAGTGGTAAAATTCAGTCTGGTCTGGGTTTTTAACATTGCTTGTGTTGTTCCCAGGCTTTGGTGAAGAGAACTCCCAGCAGTGGGATGAGCTCTACCATGAAAGAATCTGCCTTCCAGAGTGAGCCCAGAGTCCCCGAGAGTGTCATTCGACATGCAAGCACCTCTCCTGCAGAGAAAGCCAAGGTCACCATCAGTGAGGGGAAGGGCC
Source organism: Coccyzus lansbergi (assembly GCA_033558105.1). NCBI lineage: Eukaryota > Metazoa > Chordata > Aves > Cuculiformes > Coccyzidae > Coccyzus > Coccyzus lansbergi. The sequence continues at coordinate 49,039 of JAUMJK010001148.1, forward strand.
CTGATGAAGAGAAACCCAAGAAGAGCAGCCTGTGTAGGAATGTTGAGGGCTGTCGAGAGGAATTGCAGTCCCAGGTATAATTATCACCTAACTGGTAAGGATGAGGATCTTAGGGAGACGCTGTTGGTTATCAGCCAAGTCGCTTCATTTTGGGGTTGTTCAGCCTGGAGAAGAGAAGGCTCTGGGGAGGACCTTAGAGCAGATTCCAGTACTGAAAGGGGCTCCAGGAAAGCTGGGGAGGAACTTTTTACAAGGGCATGAAGTGATAGGACGAGAAGGAATGGATTTAAATTGGAGATTAGACATTAGGAAGAAATTCTTCATGATGAGGATGGGGAGACCCTGGCCCAGGTTGCCCAGAGCAGGGGTGGCTGCCCCATCCCTGGAGGGGTTCAAGGCCAGGTTGGATGGTGCTTGGAGCAGCTGGATCCAGTGAGGAGGTATTCCTGCCCATGGCAGGGGGTTGTAACTGGATGGGTTTTATGGTCCCTTCCAACCAAACCATTCTATGATTCTGTAATTTTTATGCTCTTCTTTGTGATGTGATCATAAAAGTGGCATCAGGTTTTAAAAATTGATTGACTTGAGTCTCATGTGAAGATTCACAACAGGAATATCTTGTGCCTCACTTGCCATATCTGTTTCTTGCAGGCCAACTTCTCCTTTGCACCTCTGGTGCTGGAGATGCTGAACTTCCTAATGGATGCCATTCAGATAAACTTCCAGCAAGCGTCAGCCATGGGGAGCAGCAGTCGCGCACAACAAGCCCTAAATGAGCTGCACACTTTGGACAAGTCAGTGGAAATGACTGATCAGTTAATGGTATGATGCTAACGGAGTTAGCGTGATAGGTAGGTGGGTTCACTTCTAAATGGGAACATTTCAGTGATAGGCTTTTGTATGCTTTCCCTGATGACTCAGGTCCCAACTCTTGGCTCTCAAGAAGGTGCTTTTGAGAATGTCCGCATGAACTACAGTGGTGACCAGGGCCAAACAATCCGGCAGCTGATCAGTGCTCATGTACTGCGGCGGGTGGCAATGTGTGTGCTGTCGTCCCCACATGGGCGTCGGCAGCACCTGGCCGTGAGTCATGAAAAGGGCAAGGTGAGTTCTCAAACTCTGTAGAGATTGTCTGCATCCAAAGCAGTGGGACCAGTGGGGTGAGGGAGGGTGTTCTGCCCCAGCGCACCACTCTTGTGAGACCTTACCTGGAGTCCTGTGTTCAGTTCTGGAGACCTCAGCGTGAAATAGACATGGAACTGTAGTAGTGAGTCCAGAGGAGGCCACAAAGATGATCTTGAGAGCTGGAGCACCTTGTGTATGAGGACAGGCTGAGAGAGTTGGGGTTGTTCAGCTTGGAGAAGAGAAGGTTGTGGGGAGACCTTAGAGCAGCTTCCAGTGCTGAAAGGGGCTCCAGGAGAGCAGGGGAGGGGCTCTGGATCAGGGAGGGCAGGGAGCGGATGGGGAGGAATGTTTTGAGCTGAAGGAGGGGAGATTGAGATGTAATCTTGGGGAGAAAAGCTTTCCTGTGAGAGTGGGGAGGCCCTGGCCCAGGTTGCCCAGAGCAATGGTGGCTGCCCCATCCCTGGAGGGGTTCCAGGCCAGGTTGATGGGGCTTGGAACCCCTGATCCAGTGGGAGGTGTCCCTGCCCATGGCAGAGGGTGGAACTAGATGGGCTTTGAGGTCCGTTCCAACCCAAACCATTCCATGATTCTGTGATTCTCTGTCGGATTGTTAAGGAAAATGAAATAACCATGCAATACTGAACAAGCAGAATGTCCTTTGTTTGCCTGTCCTGTGTCTCCTGTAAATTGCTGCATAGCTTAGAAAAACCTCTCATTCTTTGAACAGTTCTTGCCGCAGAAACAGTGAGAACTGTGGGGGTGTGGTCATAGAGCTGAAATCAAAATTACTTTTTCTTCTCAGTTGTGAAGCTCGGTAACAGTTCATTCTGTTCTGTAGATCACAGTCCTTCAGCTCTCAGCACTGCTGAAACAAGCAGACTCCAGCAAAAGAAAACTGACCCTGACTCGTCTGGCATCTGCACCTGTTCCATTCACGGTGCTGAGTCTCACTGGGAATCCCTGCAAGGAGGACTACCTGGCTGTGTGTGGACTGAAAGTGAGTGCCTGACAAACCCTTTCCTGTGTGGCTGAAATCATCAGCTCCAAACCAGCTGGATTTCTTTTCTCTGAGGAGCCAGTGCATAGCTGGCTCTGAAGGAGTGACATTCATTTTAGCTGATGAATCCCTTTCCTACTAGGTATATGAGGTAAAAGAAGCCCAACCCATACCAATATAAGGAAGGAAACAGTACCTCAAAATAGCACTTCTTACTGTATTTGGGCCAATTTTACTTTAAGGCAGGAACCGAGGTTTGGTCCTGTGGATCTTAGTGTGTTACAACTTGGCTGTAACAACTACTGTTTTGTAACAAGGACTCATCTTTCTTGGGTTCTCCCGAATTTAGATTCTGCTTTCACAGTGCAGAATCCACAAATCTGTTCTTTAGCTGAGACAGAGATGGACTCTGTGCGTTTGGTTTGAGTTTTGATTTTTTTTTTCTTTAGAAACTTTAATTTCATTCATCTTAAATGCAGGAATTTTAGATCCTAACTCTATGGATCATTATACTTGAGGGCAAGGGAGCCCATGAGGGCTGGGAGCTCTTCAAAAAGAAGATCCGAGCAGCTCAGGAGAAAGCCATCCCCGTGTTCTGTTAAAAAGGCCAGCAGGGGAAAAAAACAGCTTGGTTGAGTAGAGAAATCTTGAGTGACATTAGGAAAAAAAGGAATATTTATAGGCTCTGAAAGAGAGGATAGACCTCTTGGGTGGACTACAAGAGGTAAGTGAGGCTGTGTAGGGAAAAAATTAGAGGGGCTAAGGCTCAACTAGAGATCAGATTGGCTAAGTCTGTAAAAGACAACAAAAATCTTTCTATAAATATATAAACAATAAAAGGAGGACAAGGGAGACCATACAGTCCCTTTTGGACACAGAGGGAACAGCAGTGACAGGGGATGAGGAGAAGGCTGAGGTACTTAATGCCTTCTTTGCCTCAGTCTTTAATTATAAAGAAAGCTGTTCCCTCTGTGTAGAAACCCAGGAGGTAGAGGAGCAATACGAGGCTCCCATAGTCCAAGCGGAGGTGGTCAGAGCCCTGCTTGGCCAACTGGACACCCACAAGTCTATGGGGCCAAATGGGATTCATCCTAGGGTATTGAAGGAGCTGTTGGATGTATTGGCCAAACCCCTTTCCATCATCTTCCAGCAGTCCTGGAAGACTGGGGAGGTACCTCTGGACTGGAGGCTGATGTAGTGCCCATTTACAAGAAGGGTAGCAGGGAGCATCTGGGGCCTGTCAGTCTGACCTCAGTGCCAGGGAAAGTCATGGAACAGGTGATTTTGAGTGCGATCATTAAGCACATACAAGAGAACCAGGTGATCAGGCCCAGTCAACATGGGTTTACCAGGGGCAGGTCCTGCCAAACCAACCTGATCGCCTTCTGTGACAAAGTGACTCGGCTACTGGATAAGGGAAAGGCTGTGGATGTGGTCTTTCTGGACTTCAGTAAAGCCTTTGACACAGTTTCTCCCAGCATTCTGCTATGGAAACTGTCAGCCTCTGGCCTGGACAGACGCTCACTCTCCTGGGTAGAAAACTGGTTGTCTGGAAGGCCCAGAGAGTGGTGGTAAGTGGTGTTAAGTCCAGCTGGAGGCCAGTGACAAGAGGGGTTCCCCAGGGCTCAGTGCTGGGTCCAACCCTGTTCAATGTCTTCATCAATGACCTGGATGAAGGCATTGAGGGTATCCTTAGCAAGTTTGCCTATGACACTAAGCTGTGTGGAAGTGTGGATCTGCTGGAGGGTAGGGAGGCTCTGCAAAGGGACCTAAACAGGCTGGACTGCTGGGCAGAGTCCAATGGGATGAGGTTTAACACGGCCAAATGCCGGGTCCTGCACTTGGAGCACAACAACCCTATGCAGAGCTACAGACTGGGAGAAGCCTGGCTGGAAAACTGCCAGGAGGAGAGGGACCTGGGGGGGTTGGTCGACAGCCGACTGACCATGAGGCAGCAGTGTGCCCAGGTGGCCAAGAAGGCCAATGGCATCCTGGCTTGTATCAAAAACGGTGTGACCAGCAGGTCCAGGGAGGTTCTTCTCCCTCTGTACTCAGCCCTGGTGAGGCCGCTCCTTGAATATTGTGTCCAGTTCTGGACCCCTTACCACAAGAAGGATGTTGAGGCTCTGGAGCAAGTCCAGAGAAGAGCGCTGAGGCTGGTGAAGGGGCTGGAGAACAGGCCCTATGAGGAGTGGCATAGAGAGCTGGGGGTGTTTACCCTGGAGAAGAGGAGGCTGAGAGGAGACCTCATTACTCTCTACAAGTACCTGAAGGGAGGTTGTAGAGAGGAGGGAGCTGGGCTCTTCTCCCAAGGGACAGGGAACAGGACAAGAGGGAATGGCCTCAAGCTCTACCAGGGGAGATTTAGGCTGGACATCAGGAGGAAGTTTTTCACACAGAGGGTCATTGGGCATTGGAATAGGCTGCCCAGGGAGGTGGTTGATTCCCCTTCTCTGGAGGTGTTTAAGGGACAGGTGGATGAGGTCTTGAGGGACTTGGTTTAGTGTTTGATAGGAATGGTTGGACTAGAAGATCCGATGGGTCCCTTCCAACCTGATTGGAATGATTCTATGGTTATTGGAATGAAGAGGAATGCTGGCTTTTAACACAGTTCTTGTCTTGAGATAATGATAAACATTTTATCCTTCTATACCCATTTCTTTCATTACTGCAGGACTGCCACGTGTTAACATTCAGCAGCTCTGGATCAGTCTCGGATCATTTGGTACTTCATCCCCAACTGGCCACTGGAAATTTCATCATTAAAGCTGTATGGCTGCCAGGATCTCAAACAGAGCTTGCGATTGTGACTGCAGATTTTGTGAAGGTGGGTTTGGTTGTAGGTGATTGATGATGTGTCTTCTTTGGGACAGTAGAGTCTGGATCTCTGCCAGGTTTCCTGCAGAAGAATGTGGCAGTGTTCTTAGCTAGAAGTAAATGGGAAATAAGATATGTTCATGAAATAGATAGTTGGGGTTGGAAGGGAACACAAAGCCCTGCCAGTTCCAGTCCTCTGCCATGGGCAGGGACACCTCCCACTGGATCAGGGGCTCCAAGCCCCATCTAACCTGCCCTTGAACCCCTCCAGGGATGGGGCAGCCACCCCTGCTCTGGGCAACCTGGGCCAGGGCCTCCCCACCCTCACAGTAAAGAATTTCTTCCTAATGGCTAATCTGAATCTTCGCCTTCCAATTTCACTTCATGCCCTTGTAAAAAGTCCCTCCCCAGCTTTCCTGGAGCCCTTTCAGATAGTGGCTGCCATATAAATATAAATTTGTCTCTACTGTTACTGCAAGAAAAGCAAAACCAAAGAAACTGAAGAGCGAAAAATGAGCTATAACATCTGACAGACCCTTGTCTCAGCTGTTGCCCATTTGCACTGGTTTATTTCCTAACAGTTAATGATTTCCTTGGTTCTTCCCACAGATTTACGATCTCTCTGTAGATGCCTTGAGTCCAACTTTCTATTTCCTTCTACCAAGTTCCAAAATCCGGGACGTCACTTTCCTTTTCAACGAGGAGGGGAAGAACATAATCGTGATCATGTCCTCAGCTGGGTACATCTATACGCAGCTGATGGAAGAGACGAGCAGTGCCCAGCATGGACCTTTCTATGTCACCAACGTGCTTGAAGTCAATCATGAGGACTTAAAGGTACTGGTGACTTCTCCTTCTTGTAGTGTGGGCTGCACTGCTTTTGTATTTTTTTTTGTGTCTACATGTCACAGCATTCTGCTACGGAAACTGTCAGCCTCTGGCCTGGACAGGCGCACACTCTCCTGGGTAGAAAACTGGCTGGATGGCCAGGCCCAGAGAGTGGTGGTAAATGGTGCTAAATCCAGCTGGAGACCAGTTCCAAGAGGGGTTCCCCAGGGCTAAGTGCTGGGTCCAGCCCTGTTCAGTGTCTTCATCAACGACCTGGATGAAGGCATTGAGTGTACCCTTAGCAAGTTTGCAGACGACACTAGGCTGGGTGAAAGTGTGGATCTGCTGGAGGGTAGGGAGGCCCTGCAAAGGGTCCTAAACAGACTGGATCCATGGGCTGAGTCTAATGGGATGAGGTTTAACACGGCCAAATGCCGGGTCCTGCACTCGGGGCACAACAACCCTATGCAGAGCTGCAGACTGGGAGAAGTCTGGCTGGAAAACTGCCAGGAGGAGAAGGACCTGGGGGTGTTGGTCGACAGCCGACTGACCATGAGCCAGCAGTGTGCCCAGGTGGCCAAGAAGGCCAGTGACATCCTGGCTTGGATCAAAAACGGTGTGACCAGCAGGTCCAGGGAGGTTATTCTCCCTCTGGACTTGGCACTGGTGAGTCCACACCTCGAGTACTGTGTTCACTTGTGGGCCCCTCAGCACAAGAAGGATGTTGAGGCTCTGGAGCAAGTCCAGAGAAGCTGATGAAGGGGCTGGAGAACAGGCCCTATGAGGAACAGCTGAGAGAGCTGGGGGTGTTTCTCCTGGAGAAGAGGAGGCTGAGAGGAGACCTCATTGCTCTCTACAACTACCTGAAAGGAGGTTGTGTAGAAGAGGGAGTTGGGCTCTTCTCCCAAGTGACAGGGGACAGGACAAGAGGGAATGGCCTCAAGCTCCACCAGGGGGGATTTAGCCTAGAGATTAGGAGGAAGTTTTTCACACAGAGGGTCATTGGGCATTGGAATAGGCTGCCCAGGGAGGAGGTTAATTCCCCTTCCCTGGAGGCGTTCAAGGCACAGGTAGATGAGGTTCTGAGGGACATGGTTTAGTGTTTGATAGGAATGGTTGGACTCGATGATCCGACAGGTCTCTTCCAACCTGGTGATTCTGTGATTCTATACATTTAAAGGCAGAAGTTTCCTTTTTTCATTCCCCCTGCCTCCTTTTAAGCCCCGGATCTAGATCAGTGAGCTTGCCACTACTCTGAAGTGAGAACTATCCGTGCAGTGAAAGGGAGTGGGGGTGAAAATTAAACCCCTTGATCCTTCCATCGAGAAAATGGGGCGTATTATCCGTGGCAGGCTCCAAAGTCATACCCAGCAGGATTTCTCAGCAGGAAGATGGCTTCAGAGCAGCACTGTTCTTGGAGCAGAGTGCTCCAAAGGTGCAGTAATCAGAGTTGATGAAGTCACTGACCATGGCTGGGGCGGCAGAGGTAGAGAGGACCTTCATTTCTGGTTAAGAGTAGCTCTTTACTCTTGGGGCTGGCTTTGAGGAGTGGGCCGATTTTAAGTGTTTTCACACCAGCCTACTCCAAACCAGGGGAATAGATGAAATGGTGGCCCTCAGGAAACCTCTTTTATGAGCTGGGAACATGGGTAGTGCTCCCTGTGAGACTGTCATGCAGCATTCAAAGCGCTCAGATGCGGTAGCTGAGGGCGTTACCTACAGCCTCTAGGTACACAATCTCAGCATCCCCTTTAAAACCCTTTGAAGTGTCTGAGGGATGAGTTCACCAAGGAGTTGAGCTTAGAAAATTGTTACTTAGAGCTGTGTTCTCTCGCTGGTGGGGAGGGAGTGAGGGAGAGGCTCTCGGAATAATTAATTTAAAAACCTGATGGAGTGTTTTGGAGGCTGTGTGCTTATCTGAACTGTTGTTGTGTCTCCCTGGTCCTGCAGGACAGCAGTGGCCAGGTCGCGGGTGGTGGTGTGTCTGTCTACTACTCCCATGTGCTGCAGATGTTGTTCTTCAGTTACTGCCAAGGCAAATCCTTTGCTGCCACCATCAGCCGAGCTAATCTGGAAGTGCAGCGGCTCTTCCCGATTAACATAAAGAGGTGAGGCTTGTGTGGCAGGCTCTGCTGAAGTTTGTATTTCTGTTTATTATTAATAAAAATCACTAACTATTCTTAATAGTCCAGCATGGCCAAAGCTTGTGAATGTTCCCTTCTTGACTAAAGATTTCTCGCTATTTTTTGTGTTCTTTCTGCGTAATAGGCTGAACATTAGGAAAAAAATTTTCACAGAAAGGGTGATTGGGCAGTGGAACAGGCTGCCCAGGGAGGGGGTTGAGTCACCTTCCCTGGAGGGGTTTAAGGCACAGGTAGATGAGGTGCTAAGGGACATGGTTTAGTGTTTGATAGGAATGTTTGGACTCGATGATCCGGTGGATCTCTTCCAACCTGGTTATTCTATGATTCTAATTTCAGAATGATTTGAGACCAAAGCTGTGTTTCAGCAGTGGGATGTGTACGCCTTTTTTTCTCTTCCCATTAGGATTTCACAGCAGAGGTGGCTTCAGAGCGGCCTTGCTGCATGGCGCGAAGCTGCTGGTGGCGCAGCAGCTGGAACCAATGGGATTACCCACCCTCACAGAGGCTGCAGAGCAGGAAGCCTTTGTTTCCTTTCAGCACCTCTACTGCAGTGGACCTTGCGTATTGTGCTTATTAAGGCTTATTTGCAGGCTGCTTTGAGGGAAACCAATCTCATATACTGTGAAAAAAAGCTGCTCTGTCATCTGCCCTGACAACTAGAGCTGAGCATTGAGGCCCCAGACCCTTCACTAGCCTGACACAAAGCCACTGTTGCAAGGAGGCTCTGTAGAAGGGTCGGGTTCCAGGAGCTCCCTACTTCCAGTCAGGTTTGGATTAGCCTGTTTGCAGCTTTTTTTTTTCCCTAGGGAGCTGAGTCCCACAGATTCTTCTGTGCTGACCTTTGCTTAGTGCTGCTGAGGGTGTTGTCACATGGAACTGCTATGCATCTGTTCAGATAAAAAAGATAGCTGAAAGCCATTTAAACATTGCTTCCTGGGTTTTGACCGTAAAATCATAGAATCCTGGAATGGTTGGGTTGGAAGGGACTGCAAAGGCCAGCCCATTCCATCCCCCTGCCACGGGCAGGGACATCTCCCACTGGATCAGGGGCCTCCAATCCATGTCCAGCCTGGCCTTGAACACTTCCAAGGAGGGACATGTTACTAAACTAGTGGCTTTCCTTGAGTATTTAAGGTACAGGGCTGTGAACTAGGATGCCTGTGTCTTCTGCCTACTCAATGACTGTCCCGGGTTTCTCATCTCTAAATGAGGCACCAGTGTTCATAGCTGTTCGTAAGTGAATGAATTCATGAGGAGGATGAAGCTTTAACTGATTTGAACGGTGATGAATTTTGTGTTTTCACTTGTGTTGCTTCTTACATTAGTATAATTTTCCGTTTTGCCTCCTGCAGTTCAAATGGTGGCAGTAAGACTTCCCCCGCGCTGTGTCAGTGGTCTGAGGTGATGAACCATCCTGGCTTGGTGTGTTGTGTCCAACAAACCACAGGTGTCCCTCTGGTGGTAATGGTGAAGCCAGACACCTTTCTCATCCAGGAGATTAAAACCTTGCCAGCCAAAGCGAAGGTTTGTCATATTTTTCTGTATTTTTGGCCCTTTGAATGTGTTTTAGTGTTCCATCGAGAAGATCTCTAGTCTTTGCTGCTTTTCTAATGCAAAAGCTTTGTTTCTCCAAGCAGCAGTTGCCAGATCCTTTCCTTGACTTGCCTCACTCCCCTTTGCAGATTCAGGACATGGTGGCCATCCGTCACACTGCCTGCAACGAGCAGCAGAGAACCACAATGATCCTCCTGTGCGAAGATGGCAGCCTGAGGATCTACATGGCCAACGTAGAGAACACCTCCTACTGGCTCCAGCCCTCCCTACAGCCTAGCAGTGTCATCAGCATCATGAAGCCAGTTCGCAAGCGCAAGGCAGCTGCTATCAGTAAGGGGTTTCTCATATGTATCTTGAACCTGTTTGTGGGGGCAAATGTAGGCTCAAAGATTGTTCAGTGTTGTAGAGATCCTTAAAAGGTTCACTTCTGACAGTTAGCCTTAGCACTAAGTACTGGCTATGTCTGGGTAAAACATTTCCATGCATGTATATAAAAATATATCATGGTCTGGCTCACACAGCATTTCCAAAGAGGACAGTCTCATTTGACAGAGCTTTTGCTGTAGCTTTACCTGTCCAGAATATTTTTTGTCAAAAACGTTATCTCTTTCCTTTTAGCAACTCGCACCTCCAGCCAAGTGAACTTCCCTATTGACTTCTTCGAACACAACCAGCAGCTCACAGATGTGGAGTTTGGAGGCAATGACCTGCTGCAGGTTTACAATGCGCAGCAGATCAAGCATCGGCTCAATTCCACTGGCATGTACGTGGCCAACACCAAGGTAAATGGAACCATCTTGGGGTTCTGTTCTTTGTTATTGTCCAAATTGATAGTGCACCTTTTCTTAGAAATCTACTTTGTTCAAGTGACCTTGTACAAATCCCATGATGCTCTTGGATAAACAGGGCAGGCATCTGTGTGCAACGTTCAGCTTCAGAGTGAATCTTTCTCGCATCACCTTTCTAAACTGTGATTTGTCTTTTGCAGCCTGGGGGTTTCACCATCGAAGTGACGAACAATAACAGCACCATGGTGATGACAGGCATGCGGATCCAGATTGGCACACAAGCAATAGAGCGAGCACCCTCGTACTTGGAGATCTTTGGCCGCACCATGCAGCTGAACATGACCAGGGCTCGCTGGTTTGATTTCCCTTTCACTCGCGAGGAAGCCTTGCAGGCTGACAAGAAACTCACCGTCTTCAGTAGGTCTTGGTTTGGTGTTTGTTTTGCCTGTTGGTTGACTGGGTGGAAGCTGTGGAGCTTCATCCCACAGCAGGGAGGGTTAACGCTCCTTTGTCTGACCACATCGCAGGAACAGTTCTGAACATCTAATAATTGCATTTACAGCCCAGTTTCTTGCTGCGGTGGGTAAACGTGCAATAGCTCAGTTCAGCTTAATAACTTTGTGTTGAGGTGTTAGAGAAGGAAATTGGCCTTGGAAAGGAGATGGGACTCTCAGAGTAACTACGTATTAACCGAACAGTGTAATTGCTGTTCTGACCTTATGAGGCTGTGCTTTTTTGTATTCAAAATAACCTGTTTTGGTAGGTTTTAAGTAATTTCTTTTCTCACTGTAGTTGGGGCTTCTGTGGATCCTGCTGGAGTCACCATGATGGACTCCATCAAAATCTATGGCAAAACCAAGGAGCAGTTTGGATGGCCTGATGAGCCCCCTGAGGATTTCCCGTCTGCTTCAGTCAGCAATGTTTGTCCCCCAAACCTGAACCAAGGGAACGGCACTGGGGAGACAGAGTTGGCTGCCCCTGCTGCCGCCAGCGGGACTGTCCTGGAGAGGTATTTCTGCAGACTTGCTTCTGTTTCCCCTTGAAAACCGGCAGTTGCTCTAGAAGAGATGTAGGTGCGCTTGTGTGCCTGCCTTAACGGAGATAACGTTAGGGAGTTTTTCTCATTGCCACACAGAGTAACGAGAAGTCAGGGATTATCTTCTGTCGAGGACGTTGTGCTCACTCTGGAGTTCTGTGGTGGAGGAGAAGGATAGATCTGTGTGCATGCTTCATTTTGCTAAGTTCATGTTTACAGCAGTCTGGAAGAGCTATAAGATTTCTGCCTTCTCAGTACGCTTTCTCATCTCCAACTGGCCCTTTTACATTCTCTAGAGCTCACAAAGGCCTTTCTGAAGTGAAATTCAGGCTTGAGGAGGGCTTTGTGTGTGACCTTGCTTTAGATGAGTGGTTCCTGCAAAGTTATAGCCTGTATGTCTTGGGCTGAACTGCTGTGGTGGAGAGTGAGAGTTCCTCCCAATATCCCTGTTGAGATTCCAACCAGAAGGGTTTGCTGAGCAGGTGTTTAGTAGAAGAAAGAGAACTTTTTGTTTTTTTAATATCCATCCCATGTTTGTTCTCTGAGCTCATCCAGTCTGTGCCATAAGGGCTGTAGAAAGTCAGGCAAGCTAGCAAAGACCAGGTGGGAAACAGATCAGAGAGGAACTACAGCAGCTGGAAAAGGAGCATTTTAAGGAATATGCTGCTTGACTGTGAGTAAATGGTGGGTAAATGGTCTTAGTGAAACTCTAAAGTAGAGGTTCAGAGCTCAAGGTGGCCAGCTGTGGCTACCTGAAGGGCCTGCCTGACCACCCTTTACTGTTTTGTCTAACAGTTCATGGGCTTTTTTAGACTCCTGAAATCACAGACTGCTTTGGGTTGGAAGGGACCTTTGCAGGAGCTCAGTCTTCCCTGTGCTTCATTTGTTTTTGCTTCCCTCCTCTGCTGTGGCATCTCCACAAGATGTCCCTCTCCGCACAGACACACTTTCCAGTTTCCCAGAGTAGTGGGATTATCTTCTGAAAACTCAGGATTGATAAAGCTGTTCTTTCCATTTTTTACTTATGTGGTACAGAATGCAGTGTGGTTACCTTTTAGAGGACCTCGTGAGTAGGAACAGCTACTGGCAAGCAAGAGGCGGCTTTCTTTCCCGAAGTTTGGTTTCTGTACTTGGGATTCCACCTCTGACGGTGCTTTAAGCCGTGTGTTTGGCTTCTCTCTGCTAGGCAGCTTGGGTCTCCTCTGTTTGTGTTGCTCTTAGGCAAGTGTCTACTGCCCAGACAGAACTAACTGTGCTTAGATTTACTGTACATAGCGCTCTCCTGCCTTCCTGATTTCTCCGTTTAATTTGCCTTTTGCTTAGATTGTGTTCTAGGGAGTTTTTCTGTGAGCTTTACACATTTTTATTTTCTTTTTCCTTTTTCTTTGCTCCCCCAAAGTTCTGACACCGAGTCCCTAACCAACCTGGACCGGTTAGTATCCATCCTTTTCTCTGCACGAGTGAGTGTGTGTCAGAGAGACAGAACACATGGTGTGCCTTCCGTTGACTGTTCTTTTGTTTCCTAAGAGCCATTTGCTTCTTTACATTCTGGTCATTGCATGGCAGATGGTTTAGTGAAATGTAAAGATGAGGTGGTTTGCAGATATTTGCTGTATACGGCATAACTGTTGCCTGTTTGACAGACCCCTATTTTTGCTTTTTCTCCGTACGTCTTTTTATCCTGCTTATCTTCCCCTGCTGGCTCTGTGGAGGGTGGCTGCAGGTAGAGGGATGTAATGTGATTTACCACTGCCAGACAACTGTTGTTTCTTCTACCTCTTATCCAGTCCTACACTGTTATTTCTCCCCTCAATGCTGTCTCTTCCCTCCTTTTTCCTGTACTCTTCCTGCTCCTTCTGGTGTGTCAAATGGCATTTCAGGTAGTGCTACTGCAAGGCATGGAGTGGTGCTGCAAGGGAGGTTCAGCGCTTTGCTTCGAGGTGTAAATAAGGTTTTCCCTTGGGGCAAGTATTTTACTGGCCTGCCTGTCAAAAGTTTGGACTTCAGCATCCCTCACTTGGATGTCGTACCCAATGCTCCAAGTTAATTTTCCTCCAAAATATTTTGCGCTGAAACGCCAAATTGGAAAGAACAACCTGTGTGAAAACAGCAAGCGAGTAGAATCTTGCTCCCTTAGAAAAGTCGGTTACGCTTTTTCCCATGTGTCATCCCAACCCTTGATCTGCAGTCATACGTACGTCTGTGGGCCATGGTGAATTGGTACTGTCAAGACAATCCAAGTTATCCCTGCTGCAGGCTGCGTAAGGAAATGTTTTATCCTCTTTGGTAGAGAAAAGCCCCTGTCTTTCAGCTGTGGATTATTAAAGCAGTCCTAAGTTTGTCTGTGAGCGTGAGCCAGGTTTAACTCTGGTCTGTAACACAATGAAATGATATGCATGGTGCCTGTGGCAGGTTTTATCATGCTTTGATTTTGTACTTGGCATTCGTTAGCTGTCTCTGAGCTACTCATGACTGTAGCCTGCATAAAGCAAAGTGCTAAGGAGAGAGAAGGGTTGCTGTACTCAAGCCTGCTTTCCTTTCTCCCTCCAGGCTAGTAGTGAGTTCTTTAGAAGCGCTGGAAAGCTGCTTTGCTGTAGGACCAGTCAACGAGAAGGCAAGTAACTTTCTGAATACATCCTTGAGCTTTCAGAGACGGGGGAGGAGGGGTGAGATCAGCAGCACCTCCTGTAGCCCTGGGGGCCTGATACGGGAGGGAGAGAGCCACATCCATTTTGCTCCAAGGGCTGATCTGAAAGTTGACTTAGCGAAAAGCATTTGAAACTAGTTTAGAATGACAATTGGCATTTGCATTTATCGCTGGTGGGATTTTTGTGCTGTAGAGTGACCTCGTTTGCAAAAACAGCAGAGCAGAAGCCCATAAATCTCAAAAGGACTTTTCTTGTGTTGACATGTGAAGTGTTCCTTAAATGTCAAATGATAAATTGGTGCTGAAAAGAAAGGTGCTGAAAAAAGGCAAGGACTTGGCTGCACAGTGCATGGAGGGGAAGGGGTCTGTGCTGTGTGGAGAGATCAGACTCGTGCATCACCTTCGTGCTAAATGTACTGAAGAATGCTTTTTATCTATTCTTGGGAGCAGGAGAAGAACAAAGTGGCAGCTCAGGAACTGGCTACTATGCTGCTGTCCATGCCAGCTCCTTCCAGTGTCCAGCAGCAGACCAAGAGCCTCTTGGCAAGCTTGCACACCAGCCGCTCAGCATACCATAACCACAAGGTAATGGTGCAAGGATTCCCACATCTCTTATAATTTCCCAGCTCATGGTTGAGGCGCAGCACATCCCTAGAAAGACCTTCCTCCCAGCAGCATAAACCTGCTGGCTTGTTTTCCTTTGGCTCATGCTGCTTGCCTTCTTGGCTTCGGTGTTTCACCAGAATTCCACTGCTTAGAATGGTTTTTGAAGATTGTGGTGGGAGGAAACTTCAGTTAATCTAGAGAAATCAGGACCTCGAAACACGTGAATCTGCTTGCAAACTGTGTTCATAGCTCTGGTTTGCATTTCCACAGACATCTGGCTTAGGTAGATATGGAAATACTGGGGTAAGCAGTGGTTGAGCTGGGTGCTACGGTAATTGCAGGACGTGCACATCTTCAGAAACCGCTTCCATGGTTGTGTTTATACAAGAAAGCTGGATGGACTTTTTATAAAGGCATGGAGTGGTAGGATGAGGGGGAATGGCTATAAACAGGGGAGGGGAAGATTTAGGCTAGATATTAGGAAGAAATTCTTCATTATGAGGGTGAGGAGGCGCTTGAACAGGTTTGCCCAGAGCAGGGGTGGCTGCTCCATCGCTGGAGGTGTTCAGGACCAGATTGGATGGGGACTTTGATGCCCCTGATCCAGTGGGAGGTGTCGATGCCCGTGGCAGGAGGATTGGAATTAGATGATCTTTAGGTCCCATCAAACTCCAACCATTCTGTGATTTATTCCATGATTCAGTGATCTGCATTTAAACCTGAGGGGCAACAAATGTGAAAATCAGTTCTCCAGCTGGATTTCTTTTGTTACAGACTTTTTAATATTAATTGTCCTTCCTGGGTAGCATTGGTCAAGAGTTAAAGCAGTGAGTGCCAGATTTCACCACGCTCTTTCCGGCACTGGTACTTCAGTTGTGTTGGTAGACTCCTGCCTGTGGTTTTTCTTCACCTACCTTACCTTTCACTTCATAGGATCAAGCATTGCTAAGCAAAGCCATTCAGTATTTGAGTTCCTCGACCAAAGAAGGAAAGGACCTCGATCCTGAAGTATTCCAGAGGCTGGTCATCACTGCCAGATCCATTGCCATTATGAGACCCAACAATCTGGTTCATTATACGGAGTCAAAGCTGCCACAGTTGGAAGCAGGTAGAGAAGTCTGGATTTTCCTTTTGACTCTCTTGTCAAGCTGAAGATGTCTTGGGGTGTCTGGTTTGGTGTGACAGGAATTGTATTCCATGCATTTGTTGTGTACAATAGTGCTTGTAATGAAGACATTGATATCTCCAACAAAAGCCACTTCACGTAACTTGGTGTTACTGTGCTTGTTAACTTTTTCCCACTGACAGAGAGTGAAGAAGGACCAGAGGCCCAGAAACACATGGAAGGAGAAGGCTGCACCTTTATTACCCAGCTCATCAACCACTTCTGGAAGCTGCACGCATCAAAACCCAAAAACGCTTTCCTTGCCCCTGCCTGCTTGCCAGGTCTGCCTGCTCTTCTTTTGCTATTATAAAGCTTGTGTATTTTGTAGGAGCCTATTTTAATCTTGAAAACAGAGAAAATTAGGTTCTCCAAACTAATCTTAAGGTGTTAATGGTGCAATGGATGCTTTCTAAGGTATATCTACTGTAAAGCTTTTGTGCAAAAGTATTTGCATTGTGCTAGTGAAAAGGGACTGGTGATTAATTTACTCTCGTTTGACTTCATGGATGGTGTTGGAGGATATTCCACAATGTGGGGAGTACAGCATGCACTTTTAGGCAGACAGGACTGGTGTGCAAGCTCATTCTGGATTGTAACTTCCATATATTTGTGATATTAACCTTGTGCCTTGAAGTCTAACAACAAGAGGTGCGTCCTGCAGTGTCTCACTCTGTGCTGAAATGGAGATATAGTTGGTTACAGTCCTACTTCTATTCCTCCTGAGGTCTCACTCACGTCGAAGCCACAGTCAATGCTTTGGTGGATATTATCCATGGATACTGCACGTGTGAACTGGATTGCATCCATACAGCATCCAAGATCTACATGCAGATGTTGCTTTGCCCGGTACGTGGTTTTGTTCTGCTCTACATCAGCCTAAAACACTGGTAATAAGAGAATTGAATACAGTTAGAATGTTAACACGTAGTGTGGATACAAAATAAAGACAGGCAGCCAAAAATGTAGAGCTAGAAGTGAACAAAGGAGGCATTTCTCTACTTATATTGCCCAGAGAAGTCATGGCTGCCCCATCCCTGGAGATGTTCAGGGCCAGGTCAGATGGTGCTTGGAGCAACCCAGATCCTGTGGGAGACGTACCCTGCCCATGGGAGAGGGTAGAACTGGAGGGGCTTTAAGGTCCCTTCTAAGCCAAACCATTCTAAGATTTTGTGATTCTATTTTAGCGATGTATGTGATGCGCTGCATTGCTTTGTGGTAGGGGAACCAGGGAGTTACAAGTTAGGCAGTGACATGTCTTCTGTGAGTCATGACAACAGAGTCAAAAGTGTATTTGTCACTGTCTTCCTTAGTACTGTAAATAAGCACTTAAAGCTTAAAAAGGTAATGATTAACTGTTAACCATCTAGGATCCGGCAGTGAGCTTTTCTTGCAAACAAGCTTTGATTAGAGTGCTGAGACCAAGGAACAAGCGGAGACACGTCACCTTGCCATCCTCCCCTCGGAGCAACACTCCTATGGGTATGCCAAATTCATTCAGCTTTGTCTTCACATGAGCAGGACCCTCTTTACTAATATGTCAGAAGAGACAGGAAAATAAAGTAGTCTTTTAAGTGAGACAAAACTCGGTATTTTTCCTTTCTTTTCTCTCTCTTGCCCCCTAAAACTTCATTTATTTGTGTTTGGGTTTTTTTTAACATTCACCTCTTCTTTGATGTTCTTGGATTCAAAGAGAGGTTCCCATTTTGGTGTCAGAGAGATCTGCCTAGATTGTCTAGGGAGTAGGAATCCAGACTGTCCTAATATTTCCAGACATGTTTTCAAGTCCCTATGAATCAGTCATAAAGATGCACACAGCCCAGGATTAGGGCATCGTATCTCCATCCAAGAGATGCTTCTTTAGCGCTGACGTGAATTGTAGTTGTCATGGAATCTATTAGTGACTGGGAGTAAACTGAGGACAGCTTACATTTTCCTTCAGTGTTAATTACCTTGTTCACAATGCTGTGAGGGAAGAGTGCATTTGTGATTCATCCTTTTTAACTCAGGAGATAAGGATGACGATGATGATGATGACGCAGAAGACAAGCTGCAGAGTTCTGGCATAGCAAATGGTGAGCATATCCGACAAGAAAGCCAGGAGCAAAGTGAAGTTGATCACGGGGACTTTGAGATGGTGGTAAGTCCAGAGTGCTCCTCTTTGGAACCTGTTAAGTACATTAGATACTTGAGTTTGATTTAGTTATGGTCCCTTAGCTGGTTGTGGTTTGGTGAAAGTTCTTGCTGTGTTTCCTCTCTGTAGTCTGAATCTATGGTTCTGGAGACTTCTGAGAATGTAAATAATGGGAACCCTTCTCCCCTGGAGGCTCTTCTGGCTGGAGCAGAGGGATTCCCTCCTATGCTGGATATTCCTCCAGATGCGGATGATGAAACCATGGTGGAATTGGCCATTGCTCTGAGCCTGCAACAAGATCAGCAAGGTGAGATGTAGGCATTATTGGCAGTCAAAAAGGTAAATAAGATATAGGGAAGCAGGGAAGGAAACAGAGCAGAAGCTGTTGATGTCAGCACCAACAAAGCAAAGGTGGTAGAACTATGAAATGTGTAGAGTAGGACAAAGTAAAGATAAATCTGTCATAGAAAGAGACTCATGTTTTCTTCTTGCAGGGAGCAGCAGTAGTGCGCTTGGGCTTCAGAGCTTAGGACTGTCTGGCCAAGCACCCAGCTCTTCTTCTCTTGATGCCGGAACACTTTCTGATACCACAGCATCAGGTAACTGTTCACTGCAAAGAATCAAATTTGCTTAGTGGCTTACAATTTACTTATAAATAGAATTTTGAAGAGCCAGTTGTTACTGTTGGCTTCATACATTTTTGATAGCATACTTATGAACTTTTCCCGCTTCCAAGGAGGTTATTTCCTCTATTTTAAGAGGCAGGCAAAATACGCCAAGAACTGTATTTCCTTTACTTTTATCATCAACCAGGCCTCATTCTTCAAATATCTTGCATGATTGTCTGTTTGATGAGAAGGTTTCTTTCTCGGGTGTTTCCCAGACCCTGCTTTTAGCAGACCTGAATGTGCTGACAGGCACTTCTAGGTTTTAATTTGTAGTTGAAAATTGATACAAAGCCCCAAAGACAAATATTGGTGGCTTGTCTTTCATAACATGTGCTTCTTTTGAAGTTTAATCCAGACAGTGTTTTTACTTGTAACAGCTCTCTTTATTCTCTTAGCTCCAGCGTCTGACGATGAAGGCAGCACAGCTGCAACAGATGGCTCAACTCTTCGGACTTCCCCTGCGGACCACGGTGGCAGTGTGGGCTCTGAAAGCGGTGGCAGCGCAGTGGACTCCGTGGCTGGTGAGCACAGTGGTGAGTGTCTCCTGCTGCACCAGGAGGGCCCTCTCCTGCACCAGGAGGGCAGGCTCTCTCCTGCTCTACCTCTGTTTTCTGCTGTAACCAGGCTTTACCAGAGTGAGAGGGGTGTGTAATCCCTGTCAAGGAAGACGATGGTTCAGACTCAATGCTGCTGTGCCTTATTTTATAGTTACTGCAAAGGTGCCATGCAGACTGGATATTTGCTTACTTGCTGTAGTTCTCTAGAAGTGTGAAATCTGGAGTGGTCACTGCTAGCCTGTAATAGCAGCATGCAGAAGCCCAGAGCAAGACTGAAAGAATTCATTCTATTGCTGGATAAGTCTGGATAGGATAGAAATAATTTCTCTCCGTTTTTTTGGTTTTTTTTTTTTTTTTTCCCCCCTCCTTGGGGGTTGATACTCAACTAAAATTAATTAGGCTTTTATAAAACCATGGTGTCTGTGCACCCATTCTGTGTGTAATGCTCTGCTTCTGAATTGGTTTAAATAACTGCTGTGGAACCAGTGCAGTTTGGACTGTCAAGATGATATTGGCAAACAGAACAGTGCTGAGGATGCTGAGCTGCACCCATAGCAATGACTGCCTTTACCTTTATGAAGATGCATCGATTGCTAGGATGTAGACATGTTCAGTTGTGCTGATGTTGCCTTTCCCTTTTTCTTTTTCCAGTGTCTGGCCGTAGCAGCGCCTATGGGGACACGACAGCTGAGGGCCATCCCGCTGGGCCAGGCAGCATCAGCTCGAGCACAGGCGCCATCAGCACTACCACAGGGCAGCAAGAGGGAGATGGTTCAGAAGGGGAAGGGGAGACAGAGGGAGACGTCCACACCAGCAACAGGCAAGGGGCTCGTGTTCCTTTTCAGGAACAGCACGTGTGCTCTGCAGTGTCATTGTTTGTACATAAGTAGACTAAAGATGCTGAGTTCATGGAGTATGATCTGTGCCTCTGTTGGACTGCAAAAGTCACAAGTCAGAAACCAAGAATGGAGCAAACCACCCACTGGAAAATGCCTCCCTGTGTGCAGTCACCTTGGGACATGTTACATGTGCCTAATGTGTGTCCCGTGGAACTGCCACCTGTACAAAGAGATGAAACAATCCTATGTGAGTGCAGTAAAAAGAGGAGTCACTGAAATCTGTGCTTTGGGCGTTTGTGAAATTCTACACTAGGCAAAAGTATGTGCAAGAGTGTGAAGCTCTTTGGAGATGTCTGCAGTTTTTTGTGCTGAGGGAACAGATGCTCAGTCATTTCTACAATGCAGTTTGGAACTGGTTTTTAGTTTCTTTCTAGGCAATTGAATTCTGCAGGTAGCCATGGTGGTAGGCAGCATAGTTCTGAAGTGAAGAGAGAGGCTGTTGTTAGAGTTGCTCTGCATCTTTGGCATTGCTTGACTAAAGTCTTTGGGAGTCCACTCCTGTCTCTGCTGACTTGATGATGCTGGGTTTTATTCATGCTCTCACTTTTTTGTGGTGAAGTGCGGCACTTTGTTGATAATCGTGCTGAGCCTAATGTTTCTTGTGATGTGTCTCAAGTCCTTCAGTTCGCATTTCTGGCTTTTGGCTTCCCAGGTTGCATATGGTCCGACTGATGTTGTTGGAGAGGCTCCTACAAAACCTACCTCAGCTGAGGAATGTTGGAGGAGTCCGGGCCATTCCTTATATGCAGGTAACTGAGGAGGGCTCAAGAGTTAAGCCTGAACAGGCTTAACAGTTCATCGCTACTACTACCAGGTTTCTGTTTGCAAGTATTTTCCCCTTTCTTGCCCAGTCACAGAGTGTGAGTCGAGCTCTGAAGCATTTGCTCAGTTGCACAGCATTCATAGAATCATAGAATGTTTTGAGTTGGAAAGGGCTGTAATTGTCATCCAGTCCAACCGTCCTGTGGTGAGCTGGGACACCTCCCGCTGGGTCAGGTTGCTCAGAGCCTCATCCAATCTGGCCTTGAATGTTTCCAGGGACATCCACCACTTCTTTGGGTAACATGGGCCAGGGCCTCTCTGCCCTCAGCATAATCAATTTCTTCCTAAGATCTAGTCTATACTTCTTCTCTTAGTTTAAACCCATTCCCCCTTGTCCTATTGCTACAGGCCCTTCTAAAAAGTTTTTACCCATCTGTCTTACAAACTTCCTTTTAAGTACTGAAAGGCTGCAATAAGGTCTCCTTGGAGCCTTCTCTTCTCCAAGTTGAACATCCTCAACTGTCTCAGCCTTTCTTCACAGGGAAGGTTTTCCAGTCCTTTGATCATTTTTGACCCTTACCCACAGATTTTTGCCATCTGCAGACCCTTTCTCATTGTGGTGTTAGTTGGTGATAAGCCTAAGGGCTAAAATCCTCAAACCTTGATGTATTTGGGAGGGTCGTTTGGATTTATATTGAGTGTTCCTAACAGGGCATGATGGTGCGGTTTGGGAAAGAACATAAATTAATCAAGATAAAATCTGCAGCGTTTTGTAAAAGATAATCTGTAATTATGTTAAAAAAACTGAAGCCTTTTAATTCTCTGACTTTGATTCCCAGGTTATTCTGATGCTTACAACAGACCTTGATGGAGATGATGAGAAAGACAAGGGAGCTTTAGACAACCTGCTATCCCAACTGATTGCAGAGCTGTGCATGGACAAAAAGGTGAGCTGTGGTGTGAGCACACGCAACTTGAGTCGCTTCTTCGAGCCAAGGCTTCTTCCCATGCAGGAATTAAACACATTGCTGTATTGATGTGTTCAGGTAGTTAATTTCTCTTGACTCACGTCACATAAGGTAGAAATGACATGAACTGTCAGTGCTTCCTGGTTCTGGCATCTGCAAACAGCATGAAAATTTGTTTTCCTTGAGTTAAACTCTTAAACCAGGCGTGATCAGTGGTGCATAATTGACACACATCCCTTTTCATTTATGTAATATAGTTCTCTGGCATCCAGGCCTCTGTGTAACCCTATGTTGAGGAATATAATATTGAGCTTGAATTAGAAATGCTTCATGAGGGTCAGAGCACTGCAATGTAGATGCTTAGGATGTTGTGCCCAGCTCTGTAAGCAAGCAATCAAGCTCTTTTCTTGCAGGATGTGTCTAAGAAAAATGAGCGCTCGCCTGTGAACGAAGTGCACCTGGTGGTCATGAGGCTGCTTAGCGTATTTATGTCCAGAACTAAGTCAGGATCCAAGTCTTCCATTTGTGAGGTATAGTATTAAAATTGCTTTGTCGGGGCATGATGTCATGGTGGGGACAGGACGCTTTTGATCATCAAAGATGGTCTGAAAGCTGCTAACTGAAATAGTTGGTCTAATGCAGAAGAGTAGCTAAAAGTGTTTTTGAAAAACGTATGAGGAATCTGTGGTGTTATTTGACTCCTGTGGAGAAAGATCTTTGCTGAAACTTAGAATGGAGGAATTGGATGCATGAAGACAACAGGATTCACTTGTTTCATATGTGGTTTCTGACTGAGCTAAGGGCAGCACATTAATGAGGTTCTAGCAGATTTTTTTCCTTGCATTCTACCAGTGCTGAAGGGGTTAAAGAGGATTTGTAATGTGATTATTGGAAAGCAATATGCTGCTGTGTCAACGTAAAAGTCACTAAGAGGATTCCTTAGATATTTGTTGCTAAAAGGTACAGTAATAAGGCATAAAAAGCAGTATGTGTGGTGGGAAGGAGATTAATAAAAAAGCATAGAGGTTAAAAAATTTAGTCTGAACTGCATCAAATTTTAATGAGCTTATGAGCTGTGGGGTTTGTTTGGATTTACAGGGCTGCTTTAATAGTTTTATTTACAGTAGCTTTTTCTCCAGCCTTTGTTATTCACTTGAGCTTCCCACAGAAATCAAAGCTCATCGTCTTGCAGAATGCAGGTGGAGCAATACCTGGGTGGAGCGGAGCCTCTGAGCGGCGGCTGCAACAGGGACTCTTTCTCTACCAGAATTCACCCCCAGCTGGCCAAATCCCAGATCAGCAAACAGAAATCCCAACTTTCAAAAACAAAATAAGGAGGGGGGGGAAGAAGGAAAAAAAGCCCTTGTCGTCTAATCCATAGCAGAGTGGCCTCTGGCACATGTGTCGAGGGGAGATTAGACTTAAGAGGAGATTTTATTTGTTTTCCTTTGCTAAGCGCTTGTTCAAAAGAGTCTCTGTAAATATTGGAGTTGCTTTTCATAAACACAAAAACCCAGAAAGCCCAACCTCAAACAAACCCCAAACTTAAAGGCTTCCTGTAAAGTTTCATAAAACCCTGTTCTCTTATCCCTGCAGTCAGTGACTGTTCTTGGATTCTCGCAGTGTCCCCTGCTTCTCTGGCCTGGTGCTTCTCAAGTGCTCAGCTAACCCAGCTCCTCTTTGTTCCAGTCTTCCTCCCTCATCTCCAGTGCCACTGCAGCTGCGTTGCTGAGCTCTGGTGCTGTCGACTACTGTCTGCATGTGTTGAAGTCTTTGCTGGAGTACTGGAAGAGCCAGCAGAATGATGAGGAGCCTGTAGCCACCAGCCAGCTCCTGAAGCCTCACACTACTTCTTCTCCACCTGACATGAGCCCTTTTTTCCTCCGACAGTATGTAAAGGTGAGTCTTGCCCTGTGCTGGTTAGCTCTACACAACCTGCAGTGAAAGGCTGTTGCACAAAGCCAGATAAAAGCATCTTTTCGGAACCTTTTTTCCCTTCGTAGTGCAATCAAAATTGCTTCTTTTAGCGTGTTTGTAGAACTAGAATTGCTCTGAGTTCTCTTGCAGCAGGCCCACTTCAATGTATCTCTCATTGCACACCTAAACCAGGTGGTTTTGTGGAGCTGCTGTTGCTGTTCCAGGTTGAAGTCAGTCTTCTGAAAGGGAAGTGACTCCATTGCATGACTCCTTTTGTTTGACAGGCAGAATTTCTGAACCACCACAACTTCTTGTAGTGAGGAAGGCTGCCTGTCAGTGGGAATTCCACACCCAATCCTAGACCAGTGCAACCACTGTGCCCATTTTGTGCCCATCTACAAGAAGGGTCGCAGGGAGGATCCAGGGAACTCCAGGCCTGTCAGTCTGACCTCCGTGCCAGGGAAAGTCATGGAGCAGGTGATCTTGAGAGCTGTCATGAAACACATGCAAGAGAACCGGGTGATCAGGCCCAGACAACATGGGTTCACAAAAGGCAGGTCCTGCCAAACTAACCTGATTGCCTCCTATGATAAAGTGACCCACCTACTGGATGAGGGAAAGGCTATGGATGGATCTTCCTGGACTTCAACAAAGCCTTTGACACAGTTTTTCCCAGCATTCTGCTACGGAATCTGTCACCTCTGGCCTGGACAGGCACACACTCAACTGGGTGTGAAGCTAGTTGGCTGGAGGGCCCAGAGAGTGGTGGGAAATGGAGTTAACTCCAACTGTAGACCAGTGACAAGTGGTGTCCCGAGGGCTCAGTGCTGGGTCCAGCCCTGGTCAATGTCTTTATCAGTGACCTGGATGAAGGCATCGAGTGCTCCCTTAGCAAGTTTGCAGGTGACACTAAGCTGGGTGGAAGTGTTGATCTGCTGGAGGGTTGGGAGGCTCCAAAGGGATCGGAACAGGCTGGATCCATGGGCTGAGACCAGTGGGATGAGGTTTAACAAGGCCAAATGGCAGATCCTGCACTTCGGGCACAACAACCCTGAGCAGCTCCAGACTAGGAGAAGTCTGGCTGGAAAGTGCCTGGAGGAGAAGGACTTGGGGGTGTTGGTGACAGCAACTGAGCACGAGCCAACAGTGGCCCCGGTGGCAAGAAGGCCAATGGCATCTTGGCTTGGATCAGAAACGGTGTGACCAGCAGGGCCAGAGAGGTTCTTCTCCCTCTGGACTCAGCACTGGTGAGACTGCTCCTCAAATCCTTGTGTTCAGTTGTGGGCCCCTCAGCACAAGAAGGATGTTGAGGCTCTGGAGCGAGTCCAGAGTAGAGCAATGAAGCTGGTGAAGGGGCTGGAGAACAAGTCTCATGAGGAGTGACTGAGAGAGCTGTGGGTGTTTTTCCTGGAGAAGAGGAGGCTGAGAGGAGACCTCATTGCTCTCTACAACTCCCTGAGAGGAGGTTGTGGAGAGGAGGGAGCTGGACTCTTCTCCCAAGTGACAGGGGACAGGACGAGAGGGGATGGCCTCAAACTGCCCCAGGGGAGTTTTAAGCTGAACATTAGGAAAACAAAAAATCCCAGAAAGGGTTATTGAGCATTGACAGAGGCTGCCCATGTTGAGTCACGATTCCTGGAGGTATTTAGGGCACGGGTGGATGAGGTGCTGAGGGACATGATTTAGTGATTGATGTGAATGGTTGGACTCGATGATCCAGTGGGTCTCTTCCAACCTGGTGATTCTATGATTCTATGAGTCACTGTGGTGTTTTTGTGGTAAGGTTATGCTGGTGTCAGGGAAGGGGCTTTGGTTTATGTAGAAGGGCAGTGAAGCAGCTCCTAAGAATGTCTCCTAAGTTGAAGCTCATGTGTTAAAATGCCTCATTACTGCAGACTAGCTTACTGCATCCCAGTAGTTACCATCTAGTTAAAGTCCTCATGCAGGTTTGTTGTGTTATTTTATTTATCAGTCAGGAGCCGTTCTGGCCGCAAAGGTGCAGAAGAGTTTTGTTTCTAGAATGTCAAAGATCATACCCTGTAGCTTGTCAGTACAGCACACTAGGGGCGTCCAGTGCTAGAGCTTGATGGGTTGCTCTTGCTTTCAGGGTCACGCTGCAGATGTTTTTGAGGCCTACACACAACTCCTGACGGAGATGGTACTGCGGCTGCCCTATCAGATCAAGAAGATCGCAGACACAAACTCCCGCATCCCACCTCCCATCTTTGATCACTCGTGGTTCTACTTCTTGTCTGAGGTAAGTGAAACTGGATACACCTACAGGCTTTAACAGAAGAATTTTAGTCACGTTACCCTTCCTGGGAGGGGTGACCTTTGGTAGGACTGATCTCAGATCTCCTTCCTCTGGATAGAAGGTAAAGTCTTGGTTTTGTTTTGCTCCTGTTGGACAGGAATCTGTAGGAAGGCATACATGGAAAATAAGATTGCAATTATTTCCTGTAACTCAGTATTTGCAGCCAGAAAACTTGAATAGGAAACCTTCTCTGAGGTGGTGCAGTGTAACATGCTCTGCTGTTGGTGCTTAACTTAGTCCTTATGAAGGACTACAGATGGATCAGTGAGATATTTTAAAGTGTATCTTTTCAGTCCTTTGGTTATATAGCTTCCTACTTGAGATTGTCTTACATTTGCACAGGTTTGGAGGAGGATTTCTTGATTAGGCTTGACCAGCTATTTATTTGAGGTGATAGATGACAAAGAGTGGTTTTCTGAAGCAGTTCTGTGCAGCTCAGGATGCTGCAGTGTTGCTGTGTGGTGCTTCTTCTGCCAGTGACTTGCTTTTACAGGTGATTTTCCAATACCTTAAAGCTAATAGACTCTTTAATGCATTTCCTATATCTTCTTTTTTGTAAGAAAACACATCCTACATTTATTGGTGCAGGGTGCTTACTGGTGAGTTCACAGTGCTGATTTTATGAGCTTTTCTTTGCTAGTACCTGATGATCCAGCAGACTCCCTTTGTGCGCCGCCAAGTCCGTAAGCTTTTGCTCTTCATCTGTGGATCAAAGGATAAATACCGCCAGCTCAGAGACCTTCACACTTTGGACTCCCATGTTCGTGGAATCAAAAAGCTGCTGGAAGAACAAGGCATTTTCCTTCGTGCCAGTGTGGTCACAGCAAGTTCAGGCTCTGCCCTGCAGTATGATACGTTGATCAGCTTGGTAAGGGAAAGCACAGCACTGTACTAGGAAAAAGTGTGTGTTGCCTTTATGTGAGAGGTCATTAACAGAAATACCGACACAGTGTTTAATCCTGTCCTGTTGTGCCTTTCAGATGGAACATTTAAAGGCTTGTGCAGAGATCGCCACACAGCGAACTGTGAACTGGCAGAAATTCTGCATTAAAGATGACTGTGAGTTCTTTCTGTGGAAGTGTTTGAGGGAGGAGGGGGGATGCATTGCATGTTGTGATTTGAGTAGGGACTTCTCAGATGAGAATGTGGAGCAGAGAAGAAGGAAGGACAACTGAGAGTTTTGAGTAGGCCTGAGCCACTGGAAATGTACTAATTATCACAATGCTCTAATTGTAGATGCAAGAGCAGTGTAAACAAGAGAACACAGATCTCTTCTAATTGCATCTGTTCCTTAGGAATATGGTGCAATGGATAACAAAGGAAGAGGAGATCTGTGTTCTCTTGTTTACACCGCTCTTGTTCCATTGTGCAGTTTGGGGTGAAACCCTCAACTTTGATGTACCCAAGTGTTAGCACTTCTGTAGTTGAGGGCAGGAAGCTTCTGTGAGTGTGTGGGATGGTCTTTGTCATGTTCAAGGAGTTCTTGTTTTAGGTTGGAGGTTTTTTGCTTGCCATTTTTTAAGTTCAGGCTTTTGAAGAATTTCTTCTTTCCTCCGCAGCTGTTCTCTATTTCCTCCTTCAAGTCAGCTTCCTGGTCGATGAGGGAGTGTCGCCAGTTCTCCTGCAACTGCTCTCTTGTGCTCTGTGTGGCAGCAAAGTGCTGTCTATGGCTTCATCCTCTGGATCGTCCAGCACCTCTTCTGCCTCTGCTCCTGCTGCATCAGGCTCAGGGCAGCCAGCAACACAGAGCAAATCCTCCACGAAAAAGAGCAAGAAAGAGGAAAAGGAAAAGGAGCGAGAGGGTGAGCAGCAGCTGTGCCGTGCTCTGTGGGGGTTGTTAGGGATGAAGCCTGACCTCTCAGCTTTCCTTATTTGTTTAAAGAGAACTGCTTGCTTCTCCTTGTGGCAAATACCAGTGCTGTGAAACGGTCATGGATCATCATGGTGAGGGCGTTTGCAGACTACAGCAACAATTAGGAAAGAAGAGCAGTTTTACCATATGTAAATTGAAGAGGGGCAAAGAGGAAGTCTTAAGAACTGGGGCTGAGTAAGTGCTGAGTATATCCCAAACCCACTGGGAGTATTTATTAACTTGAGTGGGCTTCACATTGTCTAATGGAAGTGACCTACTCTAGTCATGTAGCAGCTTCCACCAGATTTGCCAGTCCTGGGTTGGAGGAGGTTGAAATGCTCGTGGGGATTAACACAAGTGGTGGAGATGCACACCCAGTTAGCTCTGCTCTTCGATGATTACGTTCAGACTTGTTGCCGCTGTCTGATGTGTAAGGGCTGTTGGAGCCAGGGCTGCTGCTTAATGAATATCCAGAGTCCTGGGAAAGTAATTAAGCTTTCCTATAAAAGTCATGGGCATAAATTCTCCCTTGGCTTTTCTTCAAGGAGCCATTTTGGCATTCATTGCCAGAGGGTTCTCTGTGAGTCTATTCACTGCCCCGTGGCTGAGCTGTTTCTTTTTGTCGGGATGCGTGGCACGTTTCCCGTGTCCTTACTGGTGAGTATTCCAGCAGTTTTCCTCTGTGCTAGCAGGAGAACTAGGTTGTATTTTTGCAAAGAGAAAGGAATGTTAAAGTTGCTTTTTGCCTGAAACACAAATTTGACCCCATTGTCCTCACTGCATGACCTATAAAATAAGAAGCCAGCCTGCCTGTGAGGTCCCCCATTCATCTGTTTTCTTAACTCTGTCTTCCTTCTGGCACCTGGTGTCCCCTAGGCGAGAGCTCGGGCAGTCAGGAAGACCAGCTGTGCACAGCTCTGGTGAACCAGCTCAACAAGTTTGCTGATAAGGAGACTCTGATTCAGTTCCTGCGCTGCTTCCTGCTGGAGTCCAACTCATCCTCGGTGCGATGGCAGGCACACTGCCTCGCGCTCCACATCTACAGGTGAGCTAGGAGGGAGCCTTGGATCTGGCTCTTCTCTGCCAGTCTCAGCTCAGTGATGAAGGACCCTGTCCTTATGTAAGATGTTGCGCTTGAGCCTCTGTCATTAAGGGTGCTGGAACTTTACAGATGATTGCGTCCCCTTGAGTTGCTCACAGTATTGCAGTTATTGGCGCTGGGTGTACTTGTGACTTATTTTTTACTGAACAGCTTGAGTTACCATCTGCCAGAAGCAGGAGATTTCTGTTCGCAGAACCTGGGTCCTGACATCTTTGTGAGTAGGTGTTTGTGGATGGCTGACTTAGAGGCAGATACAGGCTCACAAGGCTGAAAAGGTTGGAGTTATGTAGAGAAAGGCATCCTCTGGGATGCTGAACTCCTTCCGGATTCTCAGTTGTTGCAAGACAGCTGCTTCAGTGAGCGCTGGAAAACAGCTGGTGGCAAGAAGTGATGAGATGTAACTCTACAAACACTGCTGTTTAGCAAGGTAGTGGCTCCCAAGTTTGGTCAACTGTAGCATGTATTTGCTTTGTGAATAAAACCTCGCTGTCTTCAATAGCCTGCTTGATGTGTAATGCATCCAACAGGAACTCTAACAAGTCGCAGCAGGAATTACTTCTGGACCTCATGTGGTCAATCTGGCCAGAGCTCCCAGCCTACGGAAGGAAGGCTGCCCAGTTTGTAGATCTCCTGGGATACTTCTCTCTGAAAACACAGCAGACTGAGAAAAAGGTATGGGGTTGCTCTGAAACAGGGATGCAGCATCCCAGGCCCTGCTTCTGCCCATGAATTATGTTTGTACTGGGACAGATTTCCTGTCAGAAGAGCTTCTGGTGGAAGTTAATTTTGTTTCCTAAATTTGAATGTTATAAAAGGCCTCAAAGTGGTCTTTAAAGAACTGGGCAGTGTGGAGGTTTTTGTTTTATTGTTTTGGGTTTTCTGTGCGTTTTGGGTTTTTTAGATTTAGAAGAAAACTTCTTTCCCACAGGAAGCCTTTGTGGGAATGTAGCTAGCTCTAATTCATAGATTTTAGATACCTCAGCTCCTAGAAATCTTCTGTAACCACAACTTTTGAACAAAGGAAATACTGAGATTTCCTAGGGGACCAGTGAGCTTTTGAACAAGAAATCTAGGCACGCTGGTATGTGCATGGAGGCCAGTTCCAAGTGGGGTTCCCCAGGGGTCAGTGCTGGGTCCAGCCCTGTTCAGTGTCTTTATTAATGAACTGGATGAAGGTATTGAGTGCTCCCTTAGCAAGTTTGCAGATGACACTAAGCTGGGTGGACACTGGATCTGCAGGAGGGTCAGGAGGCTCCAAAGGGATCTGAACAGGCTGGACCTGGGGATGTGGGTGACAGCGACTGAATGTGAGCCAACAGTGGCCCAGGTGGCCAAGAAGGCTAATGGCATCTTGGCTTGGATCAGACACAGCGTGGCCAGCAGATCCAGGGAGGTTCTTCTCCCTCTGGACTCGGCACTGGGGAGACTGCTCCTCGAATCCTGTGTTCAGTTGTGGGCCCCTCAGCACAAGAAGGATGTTGAGGCTCTGGAGCGAGTCCAGAGAAGAGCAACAAAGCTGGTGAAGGGACTGGAGAACGAGTCTTATGAGGAACGACTGAGAGAGCTGTGGGTGTTTCTCCTGGAGAAGAGGAGGCTGAGGGGAGACCTCATTGCTCTCTGCAACTCCCTGAGAGGAGGTTGTGTAGAGGAGGGAGCTGGGCTCATCTCCTAAGGGACAGGGAACAGGACGAGAGGGAATGGCCTCAAGCTCCACCAGGGGAGATTTAGATTGAACATTAGGAAAAAAAAGGGTGATTGGGCACTGGCAGAGGCTGCCCAGGGAGGTGGTTGAGTCACCTTCCCTGGAGGGGTTTAGGGCACAGGTGGATGAGGTACTGAGGTACATGGTTTAGAGATTGGTAGGAATGGTTGGAGTCGATGATCCGGTGGGTCTCTTCCAACCTGGTTATTCTGTGATTCTATGTGTAGGATTAAAGAGCTGGGAATGCCTTATGGATCTTTACAGGCATCTGCAGTGATTGCCTGACAGATAGCACGGTTATTGTGGCAAGGGTCTAATTTTAGGATCATTTATGTTCTTGAGTAATGATTTTACCACATAAATCCTTGTGGGTATTGTGTGTGCATCTTCTGGGGGACCTGGAGCCCCATGAGATGAGAATAAATGAAAAGAATCATTGAAAAGAGAATGTTTTCTTAATTGTGTTCCAGTTGAAGGAATACTCGCAGAAGGCCGTGGAGATCCTCCGGACTCAGAACCACATTCTCACCAACCACCCCAACTCCAACATTTACAAGTGAGTGACTCCTGACTTTGATCCCTTCCACTGAAGGAGCTTTTGGGCAGAAGGGGAACACACAACTGTGCTAGAGGCAGAACCCCTGATGAGGTTGCATGTTTGCCGCAGCCAGACTGGGAGAGGAACAGATTCCTTTCTACCGTCTGAAAATCATGACATTCTGTGTGCTGTCAGCAGTTTGGCTTTAACTTTGTTTGCTTTAATTTTGAGTAAATGTCACAAAACAAGGAACAATTTTGGTGTATGGACTTGCAGAACTGAGTGCTGTGCTCTTAGTCCTACAGTGGCTGTTGGTGATCAGACTGATAATGCTGCCAAGTGAAAAACAATCCATTTCAACCTGCATTACATTGTTGTGTTAACTAGTCTGAGACTGAGGACTAGGAGTAAACTAAAACCATTCTGATCCACTGGCTTGTGCTAAAAACACAGTGAGTGCCAGATTCCATATGTCAGTGTTCTTCCCCTCATTCCAGCACGTTGTCCGGGCTGGTGGAATTTGATGGTTATTACTTGGAGAGCGATCCTTGCCTTGTCTGCAACAATCCAGAGGTGCCCTTCTGTGTAAGTAACTACTGTTCTTAAACCCTTTCCATTTCCCAGCTATTTATAGCCATGCAATTTGCTGCATTTCTAGGTTTTTGGGGATGCAACGTGTCCTTATTTTTGTCTTCTCAGCACATCAAGCTCTCCTCCATCAAAGTGGACACACGCTACACCACCACCCAGCAAGTGGTGAAACTAATCGGCAGCCACACCATCAGCAAGGTGACAGTGAAGATAGGAGACCTCAAACGGACCAAGATGGTCCGAACCATCAACCTCTATTACAACAACCGGACAGTGCAAGCCATAGTGGAGCTGAAAAACAAGTATGTTCACTCATTTTTTTTGTGTGCAAGTCTCTGACATTGTGATCTCTACTGAAGTGTCTGGCTTCTCATTTTAGCTCACATTTCTTCTTAGGCTGTTACCGTCACTGTCAGCACTGGGTAGGATTGTTCTGAGTCTCCTAAAATAAATTATTGAAGAGAGGATCCAGATTACACCTAGAGCTTGAAATACACCTCTAATATTTGTGTATGCCAAGTTCTTACAGGCTCAGTTCTAAGCACCAAACTTAATTGTTTGAATGTTTTTAATTGGAAAGCAGTATTAATATCAAGAGCACCTCCTGGAGAGTTTGACTCGGAGAGGGATTTGGACCTTGCAGCATGTCCACAAACACAGAAAGCATTAACACTGCTTGTTTGAAGCCATGTAGTAGAATTAAAACCAGAAGTTGGAAGACCTAACTCGGCTGCTGCTTTGCCCACAAAAATGGCTCCTTTTCAATACATTGCTCAGTCTGGAGCCAGTTCTGTTTATGTGCTTTCCTTCTTACTTCTTGAGATGCTCTCACCAGAATCAGATCTCTTTGGCTTAGGGATTAATCTGTGCCTGCCGCTTATTGCTTATTTGAAGTCTTAATCCTCTGTGACATCACGAGTGGCTGCTGTGGAGAGGATTATGATGTCACAAAGAGAGGATTCTGACTTCAGGTTGAGAATAAGCAGTGGGAGCAGATGAGATCTTTAGAAATAAATATCCTGTTTTCATGCAAATGTCCTTACTAATAAAAAAATGGAGGTGAAAATCCCTAGAAAATGTCTGTAGAATTAAAGTTTTTCCATGAAGCATCACCAGCTCTTTAATCCCAAACAGTCTCTCTATGAAGAGGATAAAGGCTTAAAATGTATTTCTGGCTACATATCATGTCAATACAGAAGCTAAGGAAATGAATCCTAGAACTGCTCTCCATTCATCCCATTTAAAGTAGATTTGGAGCTGAGACGGCTGCGTTTGGCTTCTTTTCCTACACGGGCGAAAAGGGCACTTCTCCTCAGAAACACGCTGCTGCTTTCTTTCCTTTTCCCAGGCCGGCGCGTTGGCACAAAGCTAAGAAAGTGCAGCTGACCCCAGGCCAGACAGAGGTGAAGATTGATTTGCCGCTGCCCATCGTGGCTTCAAACCTGATGATCGAATTTGCAGACTTCTATGAGAATTATCAGGCTTCCACGGAGACCCTGCAGTGCCCGCGGTGCAGTGCCTCTGTCCCAGCCAACCCGGGGGTGTGCGGTAACTGCGGTGAAAACGTCTACCAGTGCCACAAGTGCAGGTAATGCAGCCTCATTCCTCCCCACGGAGCCACTGCTGCGGGATTGCAGAGCCCTCGTGCTGTTACTCCTGTTGGATGTTGAACAAAATACCCTTCTATTTAAATACACAATGCTGGTTAATACAAGTGCACAATCAAATTAGTCGAGAAGTATAAAACAGGCTTACAGGGATTTAATGCTAATGCAGGCGAACAAAGGAAACCCGATAGGACATTACTGGAAGAATGCAGAAGTTTCAGATCAAGTTTAGAACAGAAAATTCTGTTATTTTGGGCTTGTCTGTTGAAGGGCACAAGGCTGGGGTTCAATTAGGTGATGGCAGGGGGGTTCCCTGTGGGATCCCTGGCTTAGCCTCCAAGACGGACAGTGCTCGCTTGTCTGTTCGGAGCTTTTGTTGTGCTCTCCTCATTCACAGCAGGGCTCAGGGTGGAATTTACTGTGCGCTAGGCAAGCTTTCATTACAGTGCTATAAATCCTTCTCTTTTGTGGGCTTTGTCTCCTTATCTGTTATCT
Source organism: Coccyzus lansbergi (assembly GCA_033558105.1). Taxonomy (NCBI): domain Eukaryota; kingdom Metazoa; phylum Chordata; class Aves; order Cuculiformes; family Coccyzidae; genus Coccyzus; species Coccyzus lansbergi. The sequence goes on from JAUMJK010001148.1 coordinate 82,849, forward strand.
CTTCCTCCCTTATTGTCCCATATTCCTCTTTAATCCTCATGGGATTCAGGCTATTGAACACGTTCTTCCCATAGATCATCTGATTACTGGTACATCGAAACGTTTCCATATCCCTTCCTGAATTATGGGAGCTATTAATTAGTTTGAGTTGTGCAGCTCTTGTCTGCAGTGGGATAATGGTGTAGCCAGTCCCGCTGCAACTAGGTGAAGAGTGGGAGCTATGAAAAGCCGAGACCTTACAAACGAAAATGGTTTCCTTTTATCTGTGTTCTCACGAAGCGCAAACAGCCCTTTTCTGATGTTCTGGGAATTACTGACCTTAAAGTGTAATCATTAGGAACCAGTTCACATCTGCTTCTGCTTTTTCCGTCCAGAATGTGACACCACTTCTAAAAGGATTTTTTTTTTTGTTGCCTGATTTGTAGGTTTTTATTCTCTTGTAACCCATGTATTTCATGTGGGGCTCCCCCAAGGCAGTTTGGTAGGTTGGACGTTTTAAGGACCATCCTCCTCTTTTTCCTTCCGAGTCCATTCACAGTTAGTTCATTGCCTTGATTTCTTTGACAAAGCTCATCTGCATTCTGTGGCCTTTCTGGCTTCTCTTTCAGATCCATCAATTATGACGAGAAAGATCCCTTCCTTTGCAATGCCTGTGGGTTCTGTAAATACGCTCGCTTTGACTTCATGCTGTATGCCAAGCCGTGCTGTGCAGTGGATCCCATAGAAAATGAAGAGGATCGAAAGAAGGTGAGATTTGCTAGTGAAATCCTGTATCTCTTGGCCAAGTCAGCAGTGCAAGGGGCATCAGAGGTCCGTCCCTCATGGGAGTAACATGGAAAGAAGTGTTTCTCACTGACAGAATCACAGAATCACTAGGTCTTAAACACCTCTAGGGGTGATGACTCAACCACCTCCCTGGGCAGCCTGTTCCAGTGCCCAACGACCCTTTCCTTGGAATTTTTTTTTTCTGATGTTCAGAATTTTTTTCTGATGTCCAGAATGACCAATGCAGTCCTAATTTATCATCTTACTCAGTAAGTAGTTTTGCAAAAGATACCGTTCAGTGCTTTGTTTGTGAAGGAAAGCTGGGAGGTGCTCTTGATCAAGGAGTGCAGGGATAGGATCGGGATGGGAACAGTTTTAAGATGAAAGAGGGGAGATTGAGATGAGATCTTAGGGAGAAATGTTTTGCTGTGAGGGTGGGGAGGCCCTGGGTAAGCTGCCCAGAGCAGTGGTGACTGCCCCATCCCTGGAGGGGTTCAAGGCCAGGTTGGGGCTTGGAGCCCCTGATCCAGTGGGAGGTGTCCCTGCCCATGGCAGGGGTGGCACTGGGATTTAAGGTCCCTTCCAACCCAAACAATTCCATAATTCTATGAAAGCAGCTCTCTAGCTCTGCATCTCTGTGCCATGTTCTACAAGAGGTGAATTTGGGTTGTACTGTGTGTGTTCCCATCCCATCTGAGGAGCCCTGCTAAGGAACGAAGAACCTGATGCTGTACGTAGCCTGTCCCAAGGGATAAGTCTGCCTGGTACAGTGTCAGCAGATCAGTGCTCGGGGCATAAGTGGCAGGGTCATAATATATTTGAGGGGTTTTGCCAGTGAAAAGCAAAAGGGGCGGATGACTTGGAGGTTGGTGGTTGTAGTTCTTTAGAACTAAAAATTGTGTCTGAATGTAAAAGTTTCCTTTTTTATTCTTAGGCAGTAACAAATATCAACACTCTCCTGGACAAGGCAGACAGAGTGTATCACCAGCTAATGGGACACCGACCGCAGCTGGAAAATCTTCTGTGTAAAGTGAACGAGGCGGCTCCTGAAAAGCCCCAGGTAAGACAGGGCAGGCGGATCTTGCCTGGAACCCCAGGCAGATGTGATACTTGCCTTTGTACTGCCAAGAACAAAGAAAGGCCCTGGACTTGGATGCCCTTCTGCAGGAGTTGTTTTTGTGTGTAGCCTCCGTATATGATTCCGTTTTGTTTTCTGATCTGCTCCAGGATGAATCTGGCAGCAGTGGAGGGATAAGTTCTACCTCAGCCAGTGTGAACAGGTACATCCTCCAGTTAGCCCAGGAGTACTGTGGGGACTGCAAGAACTCTTTCGATGAACTTTCCAAAATCATCCAGGTATGACATGCTTTGACTTGAGTTTGGGTTTTGCGTTTTCCTCTGTCACCAGATGCGGCGCATATCAGAAATGGATGTAAGATGTTGCCATTCTGCGTTTAACAATAACATTAACGATAGATGTTCACCTGCATATTTTCGGGGCAACAACAAAATTTTAGATGGGAATGGTTGGACTAGAAGATCCGATGGGTCCCTTCCAACCTGGTTGTTCTGTGATTCTGTGATTCTGTGAAAATAGTAATTTTAAAAAACTATGATTACCATTAACACTATGGATCTGTCATATTTTCAGTGTTACATTGCACGTAATGTACACAACAAGCTTTTAAATGGAGCAGGTAACTGGGATTTAGGCTGGGATTTCTATGGATTTCCCATCTGCAATTGACACAATGGATTTTAGATTCCGGGTCATGTGGTTAAAAACATTTGTCCACAAAATATACCGTGTAAATAACCTGTCAGTGGGATTAGCAACTACATGGAGCTTCACAATTCCACAACTTTCATTTCTCCTTTTCTGTGTTTCCAGAAAGTGTTTGCCTCTCGAAAGGAACTCCTGGAATATGATCTCCAACAGAGGGAAGCAGCAACCAAGTCCTCGCGAACCACTGTCCAGCCCACCTTTACTGCCAGCCAGTATCGTGCCTTGTCTGTTTTAGGCTGTGGCCACACATCATCCACCAAATGCTACGGCTGTGCCTCAGCTGTCACTGAACACTGCATAACGCTGCTCCGGGCTTTGGCCACCAACTCTGCCATCCGGCATATCCTTGTGTCCCAGGGCCTTATCCGAGAGCTCTTTGACTACAACTTGCGCCGGGGGGCAGCCACTATGCGGGAGGAGGTCCGTCAGCTCATGTGCCTTCTGACCAGGTTAGGTGGAATTCACTGTTTGCTGCCCTCTGATTTCCAGTGGACTCTGGAAAGCCTCACTTGTAAATGTGTGATTGGAAAGGAGAGGCTTTATAGGGGAGATCTCTTAGATCAGTGAACTGCAGACTGGAACTGTGTGTACATTTGTTATCAACTAAGCTGAAAGCCTGGGAGCTTTTGATATTGAATACAAGCACAGTGTAACAGTGTTTTCTTTCTCCTTCTGAAATTAGGGACAATCCAGAGGCCACACAACAAATGAACGACTTAATCATTGGGAAGGTTTCTGCAGCTCTGAAGGGACACTGGGCAAATCCAGATTTGGTGAGAAAGTCCAGTGTTTTCCTATTTATTTTTTTGCCCCTCAGCAACTGCTGGTGTGTTCTAATCATTGCATTTCTCTATTATCATGGACTGTTTGTAATAGAGGGTCTTTTTGTCTTGATAGGATAAACATTAGAGTAAAGTACAAAGTTATGTGATGAGATGTATGCCTAGGTTTCCTCAGGCAGTTCTGCCTGTCTTGGCTCTCAAATAGGTTGCCAGTCATCCCAAATGGACATGGGATTAAATTTACTTCAATCGATGTGTTTGGAACCTGTGGTTTTTAAAAATCAGAAGGCAGAAAGGACTGCTGCATCACCAGCACTTCTTAAGCCTTTGAACTTGTGTCTGTGTTATAGGCTAGCAGCCTCCAGTATGAAATGCTGCTGCTGACAGATTCCATCTCAAAGGAAGACAGCTGCTGGGAGCTTCGGTTGCGTTGTGGTATGTTCAAACGACTACTGTGAAAGCCTTATTTTAAAGTGCTTTGCTTGGGTCCATGCACTGTAGTAGGATTTTGAGGAAGGGAACTGATGCCGACTTGGATAAGTTGTGATTAGAGTGAGAAATGGAGTTGGTGCCAGGTAGTTTTGTCTTGGAGTAACACCTTTCTTGAAACTGGAGTGCTGAGAAATAGAAAGATGGAGGATTAAGAGGAAGGATGGGAAGACTCTCTTGCTCTGATGAAAAATAATGGTTTTCCATCCATGGATGCATGAGAACGTGATCGTTTTGCTTGAGGTGTTACCTAACTCTGAGCACTTCCCATGTGCTGTCTGCAGATCTGACGCTGGCTTACACATCTCTGTCTGTCTTTCAGCTCTCAGCCTCTTCCTGATGGCCGTGAATATTAAGACTCCAGTGGTTGTTGAAAACATCACCCTCATGTGCCTGCGCATTCTTCAAAAACTGATCAAGCCACCTGCTCCAACCAGCAAGAAAAACAAGGTACTGCCTTAGACAGGTGCTGAGCAAGGCATCTGAAAAGCTGCTGATTAAAATCTGACGCGCTGATCTCCATGATTAGTAACTGTGAGGAAGCCAGGGCTTGCTTTTTCTGCTCACGGTTACTGGGAAAGCACAAGTCTTGTGACTCCTGTCTTTTTAGGCTGCAGCTTGCAGGTAGCTGCTTTGCTTTTTTTACTGTTCTTTGGTGGCTTTGACCACTACTGTTTAAAACAGAGCTTTGTCTTTTTCCTCTCTGATCTCAGGCATGGGAAAAGAGGTACTTCAAAGCTGTGGCTTGGTTATTTTAATCTGAATTTTGGTGCTTTGTAGTACCCAGATATGATGGAATCAAATACCTTTGCTTTTTAAATACAAGTTACAATTTTGATAAAAATTACATTGGTTAGCTTCTACTGTGATTGTACTTTAGGATAATGTTTGTGAGGGAGAAGGTGTGTTTCTGCTTTGATCTAGCTATCTGATAATCATAGATGGATGTCAAAGATGGGTTTGCTGATCTTTCAGTGGCAGCTGATATGAAGCCTCTCTCTCAGTTCGTTACTAACAGAAACTGCATATCCTGCTCTGTCCAAGAGCAGCCTTTACCTCTTCATGGAGCAGACACCACCAGTGATTCACCTACAGTCGTTACTCTTCTGGGAGCAACCTACAGCTCTCTGAAGAATCACAGAAACTTTTTGTTTATTAGGATGTGCCTGTGGATGCTCTTACCACTGTGAAGCCTTACAGCAATGAAATCCATGCACAAGCTCAGCTGTGGCTCAAGAGAGACCCCAAAGCATCATACGAAGCTTGGAAGAAGTGTCTCCCTGCCAGAGGTAACCTTCTGCCTTTAATCTTAGGCAATTTTTTAAAAGACCTTGTACGTCCCTCTAGGTTGAATAAGGAATGTATTTCTGTTGTGTTGGCTTCTGTCCTTTGACACCTGTTACTATCTTCACACTTACCTGTGTTGACTTTAGAGAGTGTAACACTGTCTTTTCCAGACTGTGTTGCTCAAACCCTGAGCAGAAAACACACTGAGCCTGGAGGTAATGAGAGGAGTGTAAAAAATGAAACTTGTTGCTTGTTTAAAATGTTACCAGCCAGCTGAAAAGCTGATTGAGTTCCCCTGGAGTCTCTGGGACTTGTATCTGTCTTGGAAGTGAACATAGTAGAAGTGAAAATGGCAGCAGAAAGAAATAAGAAGCCATTTCCCAGCTGGAGTTTGGAGAGTTTTCAATATGAAGGAAAAAATACAATGGCAGATCCCTTGAATTGTGTGGAGAAAAGAAGGCTCTAGGGAGACCTTATAGTAGCTTCCAGTATTGAAAGGGGCTCCAGGAAAACTGGGAAGGGACTTTTTACAAGTGCGTGGAAGGATAGATGAAAGGGTTGGCTTTAAACAAGAAAGGGGAAGATTTGGATTAGACATTAGGAAGAAATTCTGCACAACGAAGGTGGGAGGGCCCTGGTCCAGGCTGCCCAGAGAAATGTTGGGTTCCCCATCCCTGGGGAGGTTCCAGGCCAGGTTGGATGGGGCTTGGAGCCCCTGATCGAGTGGGAGGTGTCCCTGCCCATGGCAGGGGTGGGACTGGGTGGGCTTTGAGGTCCCTTCCATCCCAAACTATTCTGTGATTCTCTCAATGTTGCAGGTGTAGATGCTGATGGGAAATCACCCAGCAAAGCTGAGCTTCACCAGATTTATTTGTCAGAAAAATATGTTTGGAAATGGAAACAGTTCATGAGTCGCCGTGGGAAGAGAACTTGCCCTCTGGATCTCAAGCTGGGCCACAATAATTGGCTGCGACAGGTAAATGTGGGTGGAAGCTCCATTGGGGTACAGCAGAGTTAACAGTATGGGATTGCTGGGAATTTGCTGCAGTTCATGTGCTTTGCAGATAATAAGAGTGGTGATACTTGGAGGGGCTGTCACTGCATCAAATTACAAGTCAGGCTTGCAGCTTTGTTCCCTTAAAAATACTACATCTAAACATTTCTCCGTTAGTCTGAATGTCCTTAATTCTGAACAGTTAATTGCCACAGTGCTCCTTCCTCTCTCCTTAGCTGCATTTTGACCGAGGAATTTTCATAAGTGCTGCACAAAAGTTTTCCTTTCTGTGTGCGGCAATGAGTGTGGCTGCATTGGTTAAATATTCTGATGCAGGCGTTCTTACAGAATCAAGTGTTTGAAAGATAAAAGAGCACCAAGCTACCCTGCTCTCTCTGTGCCTTTTTTCTGTGATACTGTGAGTCTATCTGTGCACACCAAATGATCCCATCCTTTAATGCTCTCACCTCAGGTGCTGTTCACTCCTGCCACTCAAGCAGCCAGGCAGGCTGCGTGTACGATCGTGGAAGCCCTGGCTACCATTCCCAGCCGCAAACAACAGGTTCTTGATCTCCTGACAAGGTATTTCCACATTGCCACACTTTGCAACTCCAGCATTATTTTTCTTTAATTCCCATGAGAACCTTCCCCTTCTTCCAACTTTTCTCACACCTCTCCCAGCTGTACCCCTGGTTCACAGGCCTTTTTTTGCCTGTGTTCTAAAACTTAAGGAGCTTGGGATGGTACGTATTTATTTTTTTACTGCCTTACACTAAGGTGTCGCAGTTCTGTGCTTTTACCAGAGGTAAACAAGTTGATTAAGCTGTGCACACATTTCCCCTGCCTCTTGGACACCAAAGTAATGGGACAAACCCATTTCCAGCTACAGTGATGCAAGTAGTGCAGTTGAGGAACTCCTTTTAGGACAAAATACCACTTCAGCCATTGAGTAATCATAGAATCATATAATCACTGGTGGGAAAAGATCTCCAGGATGAACCATTCATTCATTCATTCATTCCAACCATTCCTATCTGCCACTAAACCCTCTTTTACATGTCTTTTAAACACCTCCAGGAATGGTGACTGAACCACATCCCTGGGCAGCCTGTTCCAGTGCCCAATGACCCTTTCTGTGAAAAATGTTTTCCTGATATCTAGTCTGAACCTCCCCTGGCAGAGCTTGAGGCCATTCCCTCTCGTCCTGTCACCTATCACCTGGGAGAAAGAAGCCAGCACCCTTCTCTCTACAACTTCCATTCAGGTAGTTGGAGAGAGCAATAAGGTCTCCCCTCAGTCTCCTCTTGTCAAGACTAAACACCCCCAGCTCTCTCTTCTTGGCCACCTGGGCCACTGCTGGCTCATGTTCAGTCCCTGTCACCAACACCCCCAGGTCCTTCTCCTCCAGGGACTTTCCAGCCAGACTTCTACTCTGGAGCTGCTCAGGGTTGTTGTGCCCCAAGTGCAGGATCCGCCCTTTGGCCTTGTTAAACCTCATCCTGTTGGTCTCAGCCCATGGATCCAGCCTGTTCCAATCCCTTTGGAGCCTCCTGACCCTCCAGCAGATCCACACTTCCACCCAGCTTAGTGCCATCCACAAACATGCTAAGAGTACACTCGATGCCTTCATCCAGGTCATTGATAAAGACATGGAACAGGGCTGGACAGATGAATATCAGTTATGCTGTTAACCAGGAGGCCAACAGGGAGGATAGATATTGTGAAACCATAGAATGGTTCGGCTTGAAAGGGACCTAAGAACTCATCCAGTTCCAACCTCTACCATGGGCAAGGACACCTCTCACTGGATCAGAGACTCCAAGTCCCATCCAACCTGGCCTTGAACACCTACAGGAGGGGGACAGTCACCACTTCCCTGGACAACCTGGGCCAGGGCCTCCCCCACCCTCAGAGCAAAACATTTCTCCCTAAGATCTCATCTCAATCTCTCTCCTCTTCTAGCTGAAAACTGTTCCCCCTAATCCTATCCCTGCACTCCTTGATAAAGAGCCCCTGTAAGCTTTTTCTTTCTTCCTGTGGTGTCTGTGAGCTGCAAGTACCTTTTGGTTCCATCAAGCAGTTGTCAGTTTGTGTTGCTCTTTCCCAGCTACCTGGATGAGCTGAGCATTGCAGGCGAGTGTGCTGCTGAGTACCTGGCGCTGTACCAGAAGCTGATCAAACCGGCCCACTGGAAGGTCTACCTAGCAGCGAGGGGTGTCCTGCCCTACGTTGGCAGCCTCATCACCAAGGTATGGATTGGCACAAAGGAATGAGGAAACACAGAGAGCTTCTCCTTAACCTGTCAGTTCGGCTTTTTTGCTTTGAAATCTTCATCCCTTCATTCTGTGCCCTGTTGCCAACCCCTACTAGGTTTATGAAGTTCCCCCTTTGGTCCAGTGGTTTCTGAACAGAGAGAGCTACAGTGGTTTTAAGCCCAAACGTGTTCCTCAGCAAAAACCAACCAGTGCACATCAATGCACTGTTCTGGGGGCGGCTGTGCTAAGGGATATAAATATTGCTGCAGTGACTTGGCTCCCAGTTGGAAGCTGTTGTAGCTGCCAGACTGGACTTGGAAAGCTCTTAATGACAAGGAAGGATTTGGTATGCTACCATTCCCAGAGTGTGAATTGCAACCCGGGGGAGAAGCAACATGTTTAAGTTGCAGTTTTCTGAGCATTAAGTTGTAGGAGTTTGCTGTGATGATCCCTTGTGCAGTCCAGAGAGGCAGATCATAGAATCATAAAACATTATTAGGCACTGGCAGAGGCTGCCCAGGGAGGTGGTTGAGTCACCTTCCCTGGAGGTATTTAAGGCACGGGTGGATGAGGTACTGAGGGGCATGGGTTAGTGATTAGTGGGAATGGTTGGACTCGATGATCCAGTGGGTCTCTTCCAACCTGGTGATTCTGTGATTCTATGATAATCATAGCATCACCAGCTTGGAAAAGACCTTTGAGATAAAGTGCAACTGTACCTCTCCACTACTAAATCATATCCCTGAGCACTTCCATCTACTTGTCTTTTAAACCCCCCCAGAGATGGGGACTCCAGCACTGCCCTGGGGACCCTCTGCCAGTGCCTGAAAATCCTTTCAGTGAAAGAAATTTTTCCTGATGTCCAGTCTGAACATATCCTGGCATAGCTTGAGGCTGTTCCCTCTTCTCTATCACCTGTCACTTGGGCGAAGAGACCAACACCCACCTCACTACAGCCTCCTTTCAGGCAGTTGTAGACCATGATGAGCCTCAGCCTCCTCTTTTCCAGGCTAAACACCCCCAGTTCCCTCAGCTGCTCCTTGTAATACTTGTTCTCCAGCCCTTCATCAGTCATTAGAGAGATGCCACCATCTTTGTTGTGGCCTCCTGTCCATCTTGGAAAGTCATTAGTGCAAAGCAGTGGTAATAGGTAGGGTAAGGGAGGAAATGAGGAGGTTGTTTGAGGTAGTTTTTCCTCTCCCTCTCCTCCTGTTGCTGCTTTGCAGTCTGTTTTTTCTGTGGCTGACTCTGTTTCTTTGCTGTGTTCCTTTGCACCCTGTGTTACATGCTTGCTCACTAGACATTACTGGCATTGCAGCAGTGTCTTGTCCTAATGAGCTCATTAATTATTTTCAGGAAATAGCCCGTTTACTCGCCTTGGAAGAAGCAACACTCAGCACGGACCTGCAGCAGGGCTACGCATTGAAGAGTCTCACAGGTATTTGGTGGCATCAACACAAGTCCTGTAGCGGGATTAGAGATAAGGGCTGTCACTGTTCTGTATTAGGGCGTAGCAGAGTTTCAGGGAGAGGTGATTCAGTGTTTTGCCATTTTCAGCATTGGATTTTTGCCATCAATTTAGCATTTAATCCCTAAGTAGACTTTTTTCCATAGTTTTTTGTGGTCAGTTTGAGTTTTTATTGACTTGAACTGAGGCACTGTATCATAAACAAACTCAATCCTATCATTTTTCGTCCCCATTTCTTAATTATGTCTCTGGTACAGTGGAGTTCCCAGGGCCGTTTGCTGGTTCATTTCCACCTGTTGTTTCCTCCCTCCTTACTCTGTGGTTACCTTTTTGGATCTTCTCGGCTATACTTTGTTTAAACACTTGGTTAGAAATGGAAATGTATCATTAACTACATGCGTGTTTCTGTATTATCTCCCATGTTCATCAAAAACTGATGGACTAATGCGTAAAGCCTGTCTTCTTGCAAGAAAAAGCACATTGATAACTATGTCCTGGGAAAGAATCCAAGTGTTTGGTGGTTCTTTATCATAGGAGGGTCTGGTCTGATGGTGTAACTGATAAGCCACATACCGTGCTTGCTGTCACATTGTCAGAGCCAGTTAAATGTTGGGAGCGGAGCTATTGTCAGATTTTGATACATCTTGTGACAGACAAATGTCAAGAAGGGTGGAGTTTTGTCTCAAATGCTTAGAAAGCTCCTTAATACCCTTTTTCTACTCCCTCACCACACTCCCATGTGGTATCATTTACCAGGCAGCTCTTGCGGTTCAGGGTTTTGCCACCAACCATAGAAGCAAGCTTTAAACTGCAAACTGTCAGTGGGAGTTATTACAAGTTGTTTCTTTGTGCTGCTTTTACAATATTGTGCCCTGTTTGCTGGCTGTGTGACATTTAGAGCCAAAAAAAAAAATCAAACTCTCTTCCCACTTGCTGAGTACTTCATTGCTTTGTAGGTCTCCTCTCTTCCTTCGTGGAGGTAGAGTCCATCAAGCGGCACTTCAAAAGCCGCTTGGTGGGTACAGTCCTAAATGGTTACCTGTGTTTGAGGAAGTTGGTGGTACAGAGAACAAAGCTGATCGATGAGACCCAGGACATGCTGTTGGAGATGCTAGAGGATATGACAACAGGTAAAACCACCTCAGTTCCCTGACTCCAGAGTTTGGGTTGACCAAGATGAAAAAGCAGATTGTTAGAGCTACACAAATAACTCACTTCTAAAAGACTTTCTGTAGTGAGAGGTTTTCTATGGCTTAAACCTTCCAGTGTTTCCTTCTGGCACAGAAAAAGTAAATGACATTCCCAGAGTTGTCTCTTATTTTCCAGGAATTTAAACCTCCTCCTTTTTATGGGATTGTTTTATTGCAGCCCAGACATGCAAAAGGTTTTCCTTCTAACTCTACCATTAAACAGCCTTTCATCTTTTAAGAAGTGAATATGCAGAAACAAGAGGGCACCAAAGTATGGTGCTCATTGCAGAAGGATTTATTGTTTGTACCAAGTTAAAATGAAACCTGTAAAACTGACGTGTGTCTTTCTAATGCTTCCGTTTCTTGGCAGGCACAGAATCCGAAACCAAAGCATTTATGGCTGTGTGTATAGAGACTGCAAAACGTTACAGCCTCGATGACTACAGGACTCCAGTTTTCATCTTTGAAAGACTGTGCAGTATTATCTATCCTGTAAGTAGAGAGATGCCTACAGTGTCGATAATAAAGTGAGACGTCTTAAACAGATAGAGTTGCTTGCATTTTGGAAAAGATTCAGTGTCTGCAATAGTGGTTTAATGTAACCAGTTTGGAACTGCAGTAACATGATGTCTCGTTCAGGGGTTTTAGTGTTCAGGTCCCTGCTGCGGCCTTGTGCGAAGGAGCAGAACCAGTGGTATTACAGAATCGCAGAATGGTTTTGGTTGGAAAAGACCTTTAAAATCATTGAGTCCAACTGTCAATCCAACCCTGCTAAGCCCTCCACCAGACCATGTATGACGTCTACTTGTCTTCTAAACAGGTCCAGAGATGGGGACTCCAGCGCCAACCTGGGCAACCTCTGCCAAAACCCAGTAACCCTTTCAGTAAAGAGATACTGTTTCATGCTGAGGATTTTGCTTACTAAGTGGTACTGGAAATCCTCAAAATGCCACCCAGGTGGCAGAGTGTGGCAGGATGCACCAGTGAAAGAGGGACTGAGGGTATTGGGACATCCTGTCACTACCATAGAAATACAGGAGTGGGAGTGTGGTTTGGGAAGACTGACTCACTCTGTCTCTGCTGCTGTTCTTTAGGAAGAGAATGAAGTCACTGAGTTCTTTGTAACTCTGGAGAAAGATCCCCAGCAGGAAGACTTCTTGCAGGGCAGAATGCCAGGAAATCCCTACAGCAGTAACGAGCCTGGCATTGGGCCACTCATGAGGGACATCAAGAACAAAATCTGTCAGGACTGCGACCTGGTAGCGCTGCTGGAGGATGACAGTGGAATGGAGGTGTGAATGCACACATGTGCATTTCTTGAGTGGGGATGCTGTTTCTAGGCAGCTGATGGTTGCCAGAGGGGTGATGCAATGCGAGCTTGTTCTTGACTTTTTATTTTCTCCCTTTCAGCTTTTGGTGAACAATAAGATCATCAGTTTGGATCTGCCTGTGGCTGAGGTCTACAAGAAGGTGTGGTGTCCCACTAATGAGGTGTGTCTTCTCTTTATATATGTTAACAGCCCAAAGCACGTGGCCTTGATAGTAACACAAAAATGAACAGAAGAATCATCTCACAAGTCAGGATTTATTTTTTGGCATATCGTTTCTTCAGTATGATTGTTCAGCACCTTTCCCTGCTGTCTTAGGACAGACCCTTTCTCAGTTCTGCAGTGTAAGTGATTTAAAAGCATGTAATTCTGGACCAAGTGAGTGTGTTGAACTTGTCCCTTTGGTGACACGTGAGCTGTCTTCTTGAGTAACAAACTTCCTCACGTTCCTCTGGGGAGGCAGCTGAACTTTGTCCCTGCCTTTCACAGAGGATTTCACACTCCATCTGCACGTGGCAGTTTGATGAGCGCTTGCAGACAGGGACACCAGATTGCTCCATCAATCTACTCTTCAGAAATGAACCCAAGTTATTTATGCAGAGAAGAGCATCCAACATTTCTCCCCATTACTTTGCGCTTGTGCTCATGTGCTTTTCATGTAGGGATCTTTAGGACTTGGCAGATTTCATCCTCCCAGTTTGCTCTTGGTACATACGGCCTGTTTGTCAGGTGAAGAAATGGATCCCACAGTGTGAAGGGACTAGTCCACCATGTCACAGTAAGCTTGTTCCAGAGGTGACTGGTCCAGAACAAGGTCTTCCTTTTCTTTTCTTGTAGCCACTAAAATAAATTCCCACTGAGAATCACAGACTCATTGAGATTGGAAAAGCCCTCTCGGCTCATCCAGTCCAACCGTCAGCCCAACCCTCTGTGCCTGCTAAACTGTGTCTCCAGGTGCCACAGCCACACAGTTTTTGAATCTCTCCAGAGATGGAGACTGCCCTGGACAGCCTCTGCCAGCGCTTCACCACTCTTTTGGAGAAGAATTTTTTTCTAATAATGGTTCTGAACCTTGTGCAACTTCAGGCCATTTTCTCTCATCCTATTGCTTGGTACTTGGTAGAAAAGACCAACACTCACCTCACCACAACCTCCTTTCAGGAGGAGAAGACATCCATCACACCAAATTTAAGAGGCACTGCCAGTAGCACTTGAGATCATGAAAGAAGACTGATTTGCCCAACTTTTCTTGTTCGTTCCTCATTTATTCTTGCAGTTGCCTTTGACTGAAGCCTTGATTGACTGAAGCCTTGATTTCCTGAAACCATTTATTTCTGTGTTTGTGGGGAAGAACTCACACAAAACGCGTAATTTCAGTGAATTATGATACAGCGAATGGTTCTTATCAAGCTTTGTTTAAGTAAAAAAGCCTTCTGTGCTGCAAAATAAGCCCAAAGCTAGGTGACAGGGATCATTTTCAGTAAGGTACTAGCTTGGATGGGGCTGATCTTAATCAGTGAATTCTAATTTCAACTTGGTTCAAGTTCCTGAGGGAAGTCATTGCGTATCCTGCCCCTGCTTGGAGCACAGAGGTGCTGTTCCCGTGAGGTGCTGAGCTGTAGCCACCGTGTGGCTCTCCCAGGATGCATTGCTGATGGTGAAAGGCAGAGTTTGCTCAGCATTACTGTCACTGAACAGCTTTCATCTGTCTTCCTTTGTGTGCCCCTCCGCAAAGCGCTTCTGGAGCCGCCATTCATGTTCCCTAGGAAATAGACAGGCGCACAAGAACGCAACCTCAGGCCTCTTTTTGTTTTCCTTGTCTCTCACTGGCTTTTTTTTGTTCATCTGCCATTTTACCAGAGCCCCTGTGGTGTTAATTGCTGGTCTCTAGCGTGGCCTTTGAGCAGATCTTCCCCTGGGGCTTTCCCTGTGCTTATGTATTTGCTGTGACATTAAGCACTGCTTATTCCACATTAGGCTTAACGCGCTCTCTGACAGGTTTTCTCTTGCAAGGTCTCCTGTTCCCAAATCTGGGATTTTTCTTTTCTGCTTTTTATATTCAGACCTATGGATTAAAATGGAAAGTTTAGTGATACGCTGTCAGTTTTTCCAGCTGGAAATGCAACTGGAAAACTAGCTCTTTCCCAGGGTAAAAGCACAGCTTGTGCTTCAGTGAGTTGAGTTTTATCATTTTAGTAACATACTGTCCTGCTGAAAGCTCGTTAAATTGCCTTATACTCCTCCTCTTCCATTTTCCATCCCTACAGATTTTATCTGTTTAACGCACTCATCCAATTAGCCTCTCCCGCTTCATTTATTAGGCTGTACCCGATCCCTGTATTTCCCAAGACTGCTCTGCAATTGCAGAATCGTGGAATGGTTTGGGTTGGAAGGGACCTCAAAGCCCATCCAGTCCCACCCTCTGCCATGGGCAGGGACACCTCCCACTGGATCAGGGGCTCCAAGTCCCATCCAGCCTGGCCTGGAACACTTCCAGGGATGGGGCGATGTCCTCGGAGGGAAAGGTTTTCATGGAAAGATGGCATTTCTGTACAGATGAATGCATTGTGCTTGGCTAAATCTTCCACTGGTGCTAAAGGAAACTGTTGGAGAAGACATAAGGGTGAAAACATTGTTTATTCCCAGGCTTTCTATCTCGTTAGCAATGGTAGGAAAGGGTGGATGGACGGAGTGATGAGTTATTGATGGTTTTACAGGTGGTGGCTTCACATTTGTTTTTAATTCATCTCAGTAAGGGGAGAGAGAGGGAGTAATTGTTACATTACCATCCACAGGCCAAACAGATGAAGGAGAGCTGAGGCTGGAGCGGCTGCTGGACACTGTAACGAGAACTGAACTTGTGTAGAAGTGTCTGCAGAGGTGTGGTTCATACAGTGCTCTCCTCTCTTGCAGGGGGAGCCCATGAGGATCATTTACCGGATGCGAGGGCTACTAGGAGATGCAACTGAGGAATTCATCGAGTCTCTCGACTCCACCACTGGTAATGCACTTGTCTCCTAAGGCTGGGATTAGATGTGAAATCTGAGGTTCGCTGCCGAGCAGTGACACTATTATCTGTACAGCACTGAGCTTAAAGGCGATTGGCGTTGCATTTGCTTCGTTTACCTGCTTCACCTAGAGTGGAGGAGGATTTTAACAACGCCTGGAGTGTATGCTTTAAACGTGAACACCTTCTTGTAATTCATTTTAGATTTGATGCAGTTGAACTGCTGCTAAATGTGTCCTGCTGTTCTCTCCATTTTGCTTTACTGTTTTATCCCTGCATGAGCTTGCCACGTTGTGGCGGCTTCCTCTCTTCACAATCTCTGTTTGTCCTGCAGATGAAGAAGAGGATGAGGAGGAAGTTTACAAGATGGCAGGTGTCATGGCCCAGTGTGGAGGCTTGGAGTGTATGCTCAACAGACTGACTGGGATCAAGGACTTCAAACAAGGCCGGCACCTCTTAACCGTGCGTCTCAGCTTCTGGTCTTTGGGGTCAGGAATCATGTGCTGGAAAATGTCACAAAATCACAGAATCACTGGGTTGGAAAAGAGCTCCAGGATCATTGAATTTAACTATTCCTGTCAAGCACTAAACCATGTCCCTGAGCACCTCATCCATCTGTCCCTTAAATACCTCCAGGAATAGTGACTGACCTACATCCCTGGGCAACCTGTTCCGGTGCGCAGTGACCCTTTCTGTGAAAAATTTTTTTTCTGATGTCTAGTCTGAACCTACCTTGGTGCAGCTTGAGGCCATTTCCCCTTGTCCTATCACCTGGGAGAAAGAGGCCAGCACCCTCCTCTTTACAACTTCCATTCAGGTAGTTGTAGAGAGCAATGAGGTCTCCCCTCAGCCTCCTCTTTTCCAGGATAAACACCCCCAGTTCCCTCAACCGCTCCTCATAAGTCTTGTTCTCTAGCCCCTTCTCCAGCTTCGTTGCTCTTCTCTGGACTCGCTCCAGAGCCTCAACATCCTTCTTGTGCTGAGGGGCCCACAACTGAACACAGGATTCAAGGAGCGGTCTCACCAGGGCCGAGTCCAGAGGGAGAAGAACCTCCCTGGCCCTGCTGGTCACACCATTTCTGATCCAAGCCAAGATGCCCTTGGCCTTCTTGGCCACCTGGGCACACTGCTGCCTCATGTTCAGTCGCTGTCACCAACACCCCCAAGTCCTTCTCGTCCAGGCACTTTCCAGACAGACTTCTCCTAGTCTGGAGCTGCTCAAGGTTGTTGTGCCCGAAGTGCAGGATCTGCCATTTGGCCTTGTTAACCCTCATCCCGTTGGTCTCAGCCCATGAATCCAGCCTGTTCCGATCCCTTTGGAGCCTCCCGATCCTCCAGCAGATCCGGCTTCCACTCAGCTTAGTGTGACCTGCAGACTTGCTAAGGGAGCACTCGATACCTTCATCCAGGTCATTGATGAAGACATTGAACAGGGCTGGAGCCTGCACTGAGCCCTGGGGACACCACTGACATCACTGGCCTCCAGCTGGAGTTAACTCCATTTCCCACCACTCTCTGGACCCTCCAGACAACCAGTTTTCCCCCCAGGAGAGTGTGTGCCTGTCCAGGCCAGAGGGGACAGTTTCCGTAGCAGAATGCTGGGAGAAACTGTGTCAAAGACTTTACTAAACTCCAAGAAGGTCCATCCACAGCCTTTCCCTTGTCCAGTAACCGAATCACTTTATCACAGAAGTTTGGCAAGACCTGCCTTTTGTGACCCCGTGTTGACTGGGCCTGATCCTCTGGTTCTCTTGCATGTGCTTCATGACAGGTCTCAAGATCAACTGCTCCATGACTTTCCCCATCCCTGAGGTCAGGCTGACAGGCCTGGAGTTTCTGTTGTATTGTACTTCCAGCAGACATATGGAAGACTGAAGTCTCCCACACGGACAAGAGCTGGCAATCTTAAGACTACTTCCAGTTGTTTATAGAAGAGCTCATCAGCTGCTTCTTCTTGGCTGGGTGCCTATAACAGACTCCCATCACACTATCTGTCTTCTTTTGGGCTCCTCTGATTTTTACCCACAGGCATTTAATCTTGCCATCACCATAATGGAGCTGGAGGGCATCAAAGCAACTCTCTAACAGAGAGGGCTACCCTGCAACTTCTACCTTTCCTGTCCCACCTGAAGGGTTTATATCCCCCCATAGCAGCACTCCAGTTACACCAGTCATCCCACCATGTTTCCATAATGGCAACTGCGTTATAGTCTCCTTACCCTACAGTAGCTTCCAATTTGTCCATTTTATTGCATGTGCTGTGTACATTGGTGTAATTGCACTTCAGCTGGGCTGTTATTCCCTTGGCTCTCATAAAGGGAATAGTGTTCACTCCCAAATGACTGGTACTTGGATTTTCTAACCTGTCAGTGCTGATGACATCTTTTCTGTCATTAGATGTACTTGCCCTACTCTCTCTGAGTTGATATACTGGACAGCACACCATCTCCCAGGCACTGGAGTGCCATTTCATAGAATCATAGAATCATAGAACAACCAGGTTGGAAGAAACACATCGGATCATTGAGTCCAACCATTCCTATCAAACACTAAACCATGTCCCTCAGGACCTCATCCACCTGTGTCTTAAACACCTCCAGGGAAGGGGAATCAACCACTTCCCTGGGCAGCCTATTCCAGTGCCCAATGACCCTTTGTGTGAAAAACTTCTTCCTAATCTCTAGCCTAAATCTCCCCTGGTGGAGCTTGAGGCCATTCCCTCTCGTCCTGTCCCCTGTCACTTGGGGAGAAGAGCCCAGCTCCCTCCTCTCTACAACCTCCTTTCAGGTAGTTGTAGAGAGTAATGAGGTCTCCTCTCAACCTCCTCTTCTCTAGGCTAAGCACCCCCAGCTCTCTCAGCCGCTCCTGATAGGGCCTGTTCTCCAGCCCCTTCACCAGCTTCGTTGCTTTTCTCTGGACTCACTCCAGAGTCTCAACATCCTTCAGGGCTTCCAGGCTCACTCCTGACTAACCTGGCTTCCCACTTCTGCTTCACATCTAGTTTAAAGGTCTATTAATGAGCCCTGACAGATTTGTGGTGAAGATTTTAATACCCCTAGGAGACAAATGTGCCCCATCCCTGGTAAGGAAACCTGGAGGTGTATGGGCCAGTCCCTGATCAAAGAACACAAAGTTTTGCTTCTCACACCAGGTTTGGAGCCAACTATTAATCAACTGATTTTTCTTGATCTCTCCCTCTTCGTTCCTTGATGTTGGAATGGAGGTAAATACTGCTTGTGCCCCAGAGCCCTGAAGTCCTTAATTGCCTTCAGCTTCCTCCTCTGGATGTCCTTGTTGCTTATTTGGAATACTAGCAGAGGGTAATAATCTGTGTGTCATGAGTATTAATGAAGTTTAGTTGTCTGCCTTGTGTTGAAGGAGACATTTCAATTCATTAATTGATGAAAATCTGAGAAATCCCTTCTCTCCCTCTCCCGTTCCTCTTGGTTAACAATTCTTTACAAAGAGTTTTGAAGTGTGTAGAAGCTGAGGAGTTGGTAAGACCAGGTCCTGCCTTGCCCAAGTGGCTTTTTGTGCCTTGGCTTCACCTGAAAACAGAGCTGTCCTAAGGTTAATATTGGTCTAAAAATCTGGTTTGTGCTTTACCCCAGAAGTCTGGAAACTGGGTATGTTATAAGATGCTTTTAGTTTCAGCAGAATCCTCCTACTCATTTTAGAGAATTCATTCTCTGTGTTCTGTAGGTGCTGTTAAAGCTGTTCAGTTACTGTGTGAAGGTGAAAATAAACCGGCAGCAGTTGGTCAAGCCAGAGATGAACACTTTGAATGTCATGCTGGGAACTCTTAACTTGGTAAGGACAATGTGGACTCTCATGAAGTGTTTTCTGTGAACTCCAGTGAATTTAAAATACCCCTGACCACTGGAGGTCTTAAATGTTGCTGGGCTGGCAAATTAAGTTAGCCTGTCGTTAGCTGTTAGCATGTCCAAGTGTGTGGGTTCATGAAACCAGTCACTGCTGGTGTTACAGTGATCTCTGCCGTCTTCTCCAGGCTCTGGTGGCTGAGCAGGAGAGTAAGGACAGCGGAGGAGCGGCCGTGGCAGAACAAGTGCTCAGTATCATGGAGATCATACTGGATGAATCCAATGCAGAACCTCTGAGCGAGGACAAGGTGAGTGCCTGCGGCTCAGTGTACGAATGGAAATGTTGACTGGGATTCAAGGCTTGCAAACACCCTGTTAGAGTGGTGCTGTGCCTCCAGAGCTGTGGAGATGTACTAGATGGGAGTCTAACCCTTGTTACGCTTGCTGGCATGTCATGGCAGGCTGTGAAGGCAGGGCAAGGGGAGTGCCCGGAACCAAAACCACTGTGAGGCTTCTTTTGGACAGTTGTTGCACAGCCAGGCAGGGGTTATTAGGCACTGCTTGGATCCTTGCTTGCTGCTTTGGGCCACAGCCCAGGCAGAGACAAGAAAAAACACAGCTCTGCCTTATTTTTTTCAGTATTTTCGTATGTGTTGAAAACATGATTGATTTTCCATCTAACTGAAGGTAAAAACAATATCTCAGCTGAGAATGAGAAGGGTTTCTCAGGTGTCATTTGAAACTGTTGGTATATAGGAATCTGACGTTCGTTGGGCTAGAACTATTAGGCCTTTTTGACTAGAAAATTCTTTAATAGCAAGTGGAAGAAGTCACTTATCAGCTGGAAGAATGGTTACAGCCATTCTAGGAGACATTTAGAGATGAGGCAGGGTTTTGTTTTTCATAAGGCTCTCTTATCAAGTGCTGGTGCACTCCACTCAAGACTGGACTAGTCAACCAGCTACTCGAGCAAGGGTTTTCCTGAACATATATCATGTTCTTCTTCCTTTGCAGGGTAACCTCCTCTTGACTGGTGACAAAGATCAGCTCGTCATGTTACTGGATCAGATTAACAGCACTTTCGTCCGTTCCAATCTCAGCGTCTTGCAGGGCTTATTACGCATCATCCCTTACCTCTCCTTCGGGGAAATGGAGAAAATGCAGATTCTGGTTGATCGATTCAAGCCCTACTGTAACTTTGATAAGTAAGTTGTTGTATTTCAACTAAAAGCACCTGAAATCTGGTGTACTGACAAGTCTCTACCTTTTTTTCCTCATTGATGCTTACTTCAGAGTAATGCAAAGCTTCAGAGATTGCTGCTGCATAAGCTTAATTTCCTATTTTAGTTCTAAGCCATTTTCAAAAGAAGTATGTGAGTGTGTAGCTCAAGAAATAGAGCTTTAGAGTTTATTCTGAGATGACAAGGGTCTGAGAAGCTTTTTTGAGTCTCTGAGCTGGAGTAGGCATGTGCATACTTAGAATCATCGAATCACAGAATGGTTTAGGTTAGATGGGACCACAAAGCCTATCCACTTCCAGCCCCTGCTGTGGGCAGGGACACCTCCCACTGGATCTGGGGCTCCAAGCCCCATCCAACCTGGCCTTGAACCCCTCCAGGGATGGGGCAGCCACCACTGCTCTGGGCAATGAGGGCTGGTGCCTTCCCACCCTCATTGTGAAGATTTTTTTCCTGATGTCTAATCTGAATCTTCCCCCTTCCAAATTAAAGCCATTGCCCTGTGTCCTATCACTACATGCCTTTATTCTTTGCCAGTTTCAGTGCTGATGTGATGAGGATTACAGGCAGACTTGTTCAGAGAGCCTCCAGGTTACCATTTCTTCTCTTTTTTCAGGTATGATGAGGAGCACAGTGGAGATGATAAAGTTTTCCTGGACTGTTTCTGTAAAATAGCTGCGGGAATAAAGAACAACAGCAACGGCCATCAGCTGAAAGACCTCATCCTCCAGAAGGGAATTACGCAGAATGCCCTTGACTACATGAAAAAACACATTCCCAGTGCAAAGAAGTAAGAGTTGCTACTTAACATATGTGATTACCCTGAGTGCCCTTCTCTCATTTCATCACCATAACAGTCTTCCAAGAAAGCTGTTAACGAGTCCATGTTCAGAAGCATCTAGGTTTGGTTCGGATATTATGCAGAGGTTCTGGTGAGACAGCACTACTGTAGAGAGAGGCTAAAAAGCCTCTAATCTTCCTATTCGGTTCCCATCCGAGCTGGTTTCTTGTGTTCCCTGCCTCTTCCTTACCTGTCGCACTAGGATAGAGCTTTTGCTATTGATGGCTCATGAACGTAAATCCCAAGGTGAAGGGTTGACGCTGTTGCTGCTAGTGTGCACAACATGGGAGTGAGAATGTCACTTCATTAATTAATAGAGGAGGGACACCCGGGGGAGGGTGCTTGTCTTGCCTGCAGCCTGCACACTGCAAGCTGTGCTGCTGGCTGGCTGCCAAGCACCGTTTCAGAACGGGTGACTGCCCTTCAGCTGCTTCCTCTTGTTTTCTGTGCAGTTTGGATGCAGACATATGGAAGAAATTCCTCTCTCGACCTGCACTTCCTTTTATCCTGCGCCTGCTCCGAGGACTTGCCACACAGCACCCTGCTACGCAGGTGAGGAGACCGTTCTGGAAACCAAGCGGGACATGGCTGGCTTGTTAAACTGCTTTTTGTGTCTGTAGATAAAGCAATTATTTCTATAGTAGGTGGTTCTGTGCTCTTGTTATTGGGCTCGGAGAGATCCACCAGCTTCAGGTGTCATCTGTTTGTCCAGAAAAGGCTGGAGGGCAGAGATTTTGATGTCAATATTATCTTATGTTGTAGGGTGCGAGTGTGAAGAGAAGGTAATCTAGGACTGAACTGTATCGTAGCAATCGACTTCTCAGGATCTGAATGTTGTTTATCCAACAGCAGCATCTGAGCTCTCAGTAATGGGCAGCACAGGGGCAAATCAGCCCAGACTCGTAGGTCGTTTGAGGGTCCAGGGTCCATAGGGCAGCAAAGAAGAAAGTAAGACATTTGGCAAAAATTGTTGCAGATGAGAACTTGGGTCGGGTTGGAGGAAACAGTTACTGTCGCTGCACCCTTTGTCTGAGGGAAGTGCTGTGTTTCAATCCTAATCAGGTACTAATAGGTACAGACTCGATCACCAACCTTCACAAGCTGGAACAGGTGTCTAGTGATGAAGGGATTGGGACGTTAGCAGAGAATCTTCTGGAGGCTCTAAGGGAACATCCAGAGGTGAATAAGAAGATCGATGCTGCCCGGAAAGAGACACGTGCCGAGAAGAAGCGTATGGCCATGGCGATGAGGCAGAAAGCCTTGGGCACTCTGGGCATGACGGTAATGTCTGTTTGCATTGATGCATGACTGGTGACCTAATGATCTTTTAGTTCTATCTTGCTGGAACTGCCATGCAAGGACTTGTGTAAAATGATTTGTTGACAAATATTGCAGAGCTTGAGCCCACAGTTTGCCTGGTGCTGCCAGGAGAGTAAATACGGTTGCTAACAACAAGCTGGAAAATGTGTTGGGCATTCCTGTCATGATAGTGCGGATGGTGGTGTTCGTCATTGTCTTTTTAACTGTCCTAAGCTGTTCTCTCTTTCAGACGAATGAGAAGGGTCAGGTGGTGACCAAGACTGCGCTGCTTAAACAGATGGAAGAGCTGATAGAAGAACCAGGTCTGACTTGCTGCATCTGCCGGGAAGGCTATAAGTTCCAGGTAAAGGGAGATGGGTTTGCAAAACCCTCTCGCCAGCTCAGGGGACTTGCCAGTGTCCAGCTACACAGGGGTCGGTGCATTGGGTCTTAGAGATCAAGAGATCTCAGGTTTGGTTCTTGGGATCAGTAATTTCAGAGGTGGTTGGGAAGTGGAAGTGTCTTTCCAGTGAAAGTGAGGTGTTTTCAGTGAAAGCTGGAAAAGGATTTTCTCAGCGTAAGTTTGAAATAGGGACTGGGAGAGATGAAATTCAGTGCAGTGTCAGCATAATACAAAGTAAGAGCTTCTACAGAAATGAACGATCTCTAACATAGCTGCTGTGTACTTGCAGCCGACGAAAGTCCTAGGTATTTATACCTTCACCAAACGTGTTGCCCTAGAGGAGTTTGAGAACAAGCCCCGAAAACAGCAGGGATACAGTACGGTCTCTCACTTCAACATCGTCCACTACGACTGTCACCTCGCAGCTGTAAGGTAAGTCCCGATCACAGGCTGGAGAGCAGTGGCTGATGTTGCTTCCCAAGGTGGTTTGTGAGCTGAAAAGCAAAGTCCAGATTTTAAAGAAGCTGTGGAATTGTCAGCTTTTTAATAATTTCTTAGACAAAAACTTGCATACTTCTAACTTGCCTGGATGTGGTTTGCTCTGTCAATGCAGACTCGCTCGTGGCCGTGAAGAATGGGAGAGTGCGGCCCTACAAAACGCCAACACCAAGTGTAACGGACTCCTGCCAGTCTGGGGACCTCATGTGCCAGAGTCTGCTTTTGCTACTTGCTTAGCGCGGTGAGTAGAAGTTCCTTCTCAAGCTGCGTTCGGGTCAGTGAGTCAGAAGGTTATCCCAGAGGTGTGCAAGTTTCAAAACATAAAACCAAAGGTGATGGCAGCTGAATCTCGTAACTCTGAGCCACTTAAGATTCTACCATCAAGAGCACATTTCCTAAACAAGTACAGGTGTCTGTTCGCTTCTTGGCTTCACGTAAAGAAATTCAGGACTCCTGAAGACAGAGTGTGCAGTAACAGTGGGGATTCATTCCTCCCTGCTTCACAAAAGATAACCTCTCTGACACTGACAGGTTAGAATCACAGAATCATGGAATGGTTTGGGTTGGAAGGGACCTTAAAGATCATCCAGTTCCACTCGTCTGCTATGGATCCTAGTGTGGGTTTCCAGCCTTCTGTTGTATGGTGATGAGTTGCAGTAGGCTGATGGTGATAGTTCATTGCATGGTTGATGTTCTGGTCCACATTGTGCTGTGTTTGTGCAGGCGTGTTAGAAATCAGGAGTAACATCTTTATGGATTGCAGCCAGAGGAGCTGTATCCCAAACCCCGAACATGGGAAAACAGTATCGATTAGAGTATATGTGTGTGTGTGCAGATGGAATTGGATTCACCAGAGTGAGCTGAGAGCCTCTCTTTGGGGAGGTTAATAAAAGGTGGAAGTGCTTGTATTTTGTATCCTGTTCCTTGTCCCTGTCCATGGCAGTGGGAGGGTAGAACTAGATGATCTTTAAGGTCCCTTCCAACCCAAATTATCCTACGATTCTATGATTCTTTAAAGATTTTCCATGAAGTTTTTTCTCAGATTCTGAGTTATGTTCATAGCATCATGGAATGTTTTTTGTTGGAAGGGACCTCAAAGCCCATCCAGTTCCATGCTGCTGCCGTGGGCAGAGACACCTCCCACTGGATCAGGGGCTCCAAGCCCCATCCAGCCTGGCCTTGAACCCCTCCAGGGATGGGGCAGCCACCCCTGCTCTGGGCAACCTGGGCCAGGGCCTGACCATTCTCACTCTCGTGTGGAAGAAGAAACTGCATTAAAGTTTTTAAAGTTTAAAGAGTTTTTCATAAAGTGAAGCTGATTCCTGTTTTCCAGACACAACACGTACCTCCAGGAATGCACAGGGCAGCGGGAACCCACCTACCAGCTCAATGTCCATGACATTAAACTGCTGTTTCTCCGGTTTGCGATGGAGCAATCATTCAGCGTGGACACGGGAGGAGGAGGAAGGGAGAGCAACATACACCTCATCCCGTACATAATCCACACGGTGCTCTACGTCCTCAACACGTCAGTATCTTTCTCTAGCAACAAGTTCTGCCTTTCGCTCTCAGTCTCCAAAAGGTCTAGAAGGGCTATAGTCTGGGCTTTGTTCCATGTATGAGGCAAGAAAGGTGGGAAATCAAAAACAAGCTTTAGGAGGAACCAAACCGCACATTTTAAACAGATTGGTACAGGTTTGCATTGTTTGGAGTGAAGCATTGCTGTCTGGGCATGCAGGATAACAGGGAACTTATTGAGTAAAAGCAATTGAGAATTAGCTTCTCTTTCCATTCTAGATGTAGTTATTACCTCTGGGGCGAGCAACAGGGTTATTAGATTAAAGAAACACTGCCAGCTTCAGTTTTTCTGGAACAGACAGACACTCTGATGAAGTAATTGCTGTTAGTCGAACACTTAACCCTGGCATCATTTTATCCGACATGAAAACACCAGAACATGTTTTGGCTCCAGGTTTGACATACTGGAATTCTCCTGGAGCATTTAGGTCCATCAGATTTTCCTGATGTTTTTAGGGTGTTTTATTAATTATTATTTTGTTATCAGTGCACAGCAGTGCAGGAACCCTTCTGCTGGAGTGTGTCAGAAAGATTTATATAGAACAAAAATGTTAGCTAAGCTTCGACTCCTGCCTGCATCTCCATACACATATGGATGCGGGAATGCTGAGGAATGCGTGAGCTGGTTCTGGTAACAGCACCCACAGGAGAACCCAGTGCCTGTTAGGCCTCAGTTTGTATAGTTAAGATACCAGTAAGTCATTAATTAGATGGGGGGATGTATGTTAAAATGCACACCCCTTCAACCAAGGTTGCTTCAAATGGAGTGCACTGAAATGTCCATCCCTTTCCCGCCTGGAACTAATCAACATTTTGGCTCTCATACAATTTGTCTATTGTTTTTAATATCTATCTCCAGATCCCTGTGGTGTTGTTTGCTGAGTCCCTTGGGAGACAAATAAATGAAACTATTCTTTTCATCTCGTTAGGCTGCTTACTGGCACCAGAGAGCCCAGAGCCTGCTGTGCGGCTGTTGTAGAAAAACACATTATGTAGTTTCCAGACAGTATTTTTTTTGAAAGACACTTGATATTAAATGGAGAAAATGAAGAGCTACTGGTTGACCAGTATCATTCCCCAGCAGTATCATGGAGCACATGGAGAGATCACACAACACTGACACCCAGGCACAGCTTATCTGCTGGGATGCTGCTTTAGCCCTTCTTGATCGGGATGGTAAATCTGGCTTAAAAATTGAAGGAACTACCTGGAAACCTCTTCCTGAGCAGTAGGTTGTGGTAAAGTGTGATATATCTCCTAGAAGTGCTCAATTTTGTCTCAGCCAGCTGGACATGTGTTCAGTTCTGGGCCCTCACCACAAGAAGGATGTTGAGGCTCTGGAGCGAGCCCAGAGAAGAGCCACGAAGCTGGTGAAGGGGCTGGAGAACAGGCCCTATGAGGAGCGTCTGAGAGAGCTGGGGGTGTTTATCCTGGAGAAGAGGAGGCTGAGGGGAGACCTCATTGCTCTCTGCAACTCCCTGAAAGGAGATTGTGGAGAGGAGGGAGCTGGGCTCTTCTGCCAAGGGACAGGGGACAGGACAAGAGGGAATGGCCTCAAGCTCCACCAGGGGAGATTTAGTCTGGAGATTAGGAGGAAGTTTTTCACACAGAGGGTCATTGGACATTGGCAGAGGCTGCCCAGGGAGGGGGTTGATTCCCCTTCCCTGGAGGTGTTTAAGGGTCGGGTAGTTGAGGTCCTGAGGGACATGGTTTAGACTTTAGTGTTTGATAGGAATGGTTGGACTCGATGATCCGATGGGTCTCTTCCAACCTGGTTGTTCTATGATTCTATGATTCTATATCATCAAGGTTTGCTGTCACATGGAGCTTGCATGGTCAGCTCTAGGGTGTCAGGGCTCCTCGAGACACTGGAGCTAGGGGAAAGGAAAACCAAATCTAAGCTTACAGTAAACACAATATCTTTTTGCCTCCTGGACACAACTTGAGGCCATTTCTTCTCATCCTTTTGGTAGTTCTCTGTATGGAAACCTTTTGCAGGTGCCTTTCAATCAAACAGGTGTTGCAGGCAGGAGGGTGTTTCCATCTGTAACTACTTAGTGCAAAGTAATTAAGAACCAAAAACTTAAAATTCACTATTAGAGAATGAAATATTCTATATAATAAAGTTCGAATGCTAAAAATGATCGGTTTAATTATATAAGGTTGGATGAATTTTGGAAAAAACTGGTAATGCAAGGCTGGTGCGAGTTGCATGAATGCAGCACCTAAAAGCTCCTAAGACATGCAGCAAATGGACATTTAAGAGCCAGGACAGCTGCTGAAAGCTTCTCTTGTGTTTCAGAACACGAGCGACGTCGAGGGAGGAGAAGAACCTCCAGAGCTTCATGGAGCACCCCAGAGAGAAGTGGGTGGAGAGTGCCTACGAGGTGGATGGGCCCCATTATTACACGGTGCTGGCGCTGCACGTCTCACCACCGGAGAAGTGGAAAGCCATGCGAGTCGAGATCCTCCGGAGGCTCCTTGTCACCTCCCACGCTCGAGTGGTGTCACCAGGGGGAGCCAGCAGGTCAGCCACCTCCTGCTGCTGCTCACTACCCTCACAGCGCATAGAGCCAGTGCAGGGGAGCTGAGGGAATCATAGAATCACCAGGTTGGAAAAGACCCACTGGATCATTGATTCCAACCATTCCTACCAAACACTAAATCATGTCTCTCAGCACCTCATCCACCGTCCCTGACACTGCCCAATCACCCTTTCTGTGAATTTTTTTTCTAATGTTCAGCCTGCACCTCCCCTGGTGGAGCTTGAGGCCATTCCCTATTGTCCTGTCCTCTGTCCCTTGGGAGAAGAGCCCAGCTCCCTCCTCTCTACAACCTCCTTTCAGGTAGCTGGAGAGAGCAATGAGGTCTCCCCTCAGCCTCCTCTTCTCCAGGATAAACACCCCCAGCTCTCTCAGACGCTCCTCTTCTTCTCCAGCCCCTTCACCAGCTTCGTTGCTCTTCTCTGGACTTGCTCCAGAGCCTCAACATCCTTCTTGTGCTGAGGGGCCCACAACTGAACACAGGATTCGAGGAGCAGTCTCCCCAGTGCCGAGTCCAGAGGGAGAAGAACTTCCCTGGCCCTGCTGGTCACACCGTTTCTGATCCAAGCCAGGATGCCATTGGCCTTCTTGGCCACCTGGGCCACTGCTGCCTCATGGTCAGTCGCTGTCTCCAACACCCCCAAGTCCTTCTCCTCCAGGCAGCTGCGTGTCTTGGGAGAGCAGTTACTGACCCTTCCGAGCAGCTTTGTACTCATTGTTGCAGGGCTGTAGAGTCATGGACTGATTTGGGTTGGAAGGGGCCTTTAAAGCTCCTCTAAACCCACACACTGCAGAGAGCAGAGTCATCTCCAACCAGACCAGGTTATTCAGGAGCCTTATCCAACATGACCTTGAATGGTTCCAGGGATGGGACGTCTCTGAGCAACCTGTTCTGGTGTTTCATCACCCTCATCGCAAAATATTTTTTCCTTATAGTTGGTCTCAATATCTTTTAGTTTAAAACCGTTACCCCTCATCGTATTGCTACAGATCGTGCTACAAAGTTTGTCACCATTCATAAAGTCCCTCTTTAAGTACTGCAAGGTCGCAGTAAGGTCTGCTTAAGCCTTCTGTTCTCCAGACTGAACAGCCCCAACTTTCTTAGCCTGTCCTTAGAGGACAAGTGCTCCAGCTCTCATGTGGCCTACTCTGGACCTGTTCCAGCAGATCCATGTCCTTCCTGTGGTGAGGGCTTCAGACCTGGATGTGGGACTTCAGGTGAGGTCTCACCAAAGCAGAATAGAGAGGTAGAATCCCCTCTCTTGCCCTGGTTGGCACTTGTCTTTGAGTGCAGCCCAGGATATGGCTGGCTTGATGGTCTATGAGCACACATTGCCAGCTCCTGTCCAGCTTTTCCTCCCCCAGCACCCCAAGTCCTTCTAAGGGCTGTTCTCCATCCCTTTATTCCCCAGTCTGTATTTGTGCTTGGGATTGCCTCGACCCAGGTGCAGGACCTTGTCCTTGGCCTTGTTGAACCTCCTGAGGTTCACGCAGCCCAACTTCTCCTGCTTGTCCAGGCGCCATCCAGTAGCCCAGGCCTGTCAGTTGCACCTCTCAGCTTGGTGGTGTCAGCAAACTTGCAGAGGGCATGCTCCAGCCAGTGTCCTTGAAGGTATTAAACAGTGCTGGTCCCAGTATGGACTGCGGGCAGGAGTGTTCAGTGCTGGGTATGATTTAGAGTGGATCAGTCAGTTAGTGGGAATCATGCTTTTCCTAGAAGTACAGCTGAGTGCAGGTAAATGGGAAGATGTTCTTCCACCCCTCCTGCTCAAGTGAAACCCTCGAATCTTGGGTTGTGCCATTTCAGAGCTGCCTCACAATAGGCACTGCTTCTGTGCTCCTTTGATCGGTGCACCAGCTTCCTTAAATAGAAGAATAGAAATAGAAATCAAATGCCATTGCTTTTAAAAAAGAAAAAAATCAGTAACAGCTGTCAGGCACTTGAAGTACAAGAATAAGTGGCTGTGCCTGCCTGACAATAGAGCCTGTTTCCAGAGAAGGAAGGAATTCCAGTTCCTGAAAAGATGATTTTAAATAGCTGTCATAATTAGGAATGAATTCATTATTATTCTAAGTCGCCTTAAAGGGCATTCTTATTCTGATGACATTAATTATGTGTTTGATAAAGTCATTACATTGTAGTAGCACACAACACAGCATGCATCAATGCTATTAGAGGCATCAAACGTGAAAGAGCCCTTAAAGGGGCTCTGGTATTGATTTCCCTGCAAGTTTCTGCTGTTCCAACTCAGGCTGAGCCGGACTCCATCTCCTGTTCCCACCTCCCTGCCTGGGTTCTGGGAGAGAGGGGTCAGAGTTATGGGAGATGTTATCAGGGAGGTGTCGCAAACTCTGTGAGATGAGTGGAGCAAAGCCCCAGTGCGGGTGGTTTTGCTTGGGATGTTTGCTGCTTTTAAACCCTCAGTAAATGGTTCTGTTTCTTCCCAACTTCTCTCTAAGCACACTGAAGTGGACAAAGTGAGAAACTTCTGGCTAAACCATCCCATCTCTGGAATTTCAGGGGAGGACACTCAGAAATACTTCTTGGGAATTATGTCAAGGTTTATTCAAGGGCTTTCTTTAATCCCAGCAGACTAAGGGAGCACAAAGCCCTCTGCGGATAAAACCTCTCAGAAATAGAAATACGACAGTTCTTATTTCCAGGGTCTGAGCTTATTTATTCTTGTGGAAATAAGCAATGGATAGTTTAATGCTCTGCAGAGGAGTGTCAGTACCTTTAATTTGTAGGCTGAGGCAAAGAGGAAGCCACCATCTGTAACATCAAACCAATGTGTCTGCATACAAAGATGACAATTAGCATTCCCTGCTGGAGGTGGCACAGGGCGTTATCTGGCAGCAGCACCGCTCAGGGTGGGCTGTGGGTTAGAGAGACACCAGGACTCACTGCAGCCTTTGCTGAGATGAAGAGAAGTCACTGTAGGAAACAACTGCATCAGAAAGCAGCTGAGGATCAACTCGTGATCCTAAAAAGGGCCTGTAAATCTTAGCAGTGAAGATTCAGGCAGTGCTGTGCATTCCCTCGTACTTAAATGAAGGCAACAAATGCTGCTTGGGCCCTGGCCCACCTTTTGGTGTGTTTTATCCATTGTAAGACAGATTTGAGGAGGATCTGTCCTAAAATGCCTTCTGTCTCTGCCAGGAGCTGCAGGTATCATAGTTTGTCTGCAAGACCAACATGAGAGACACTCAGCACCTTCCATGGCTGAGAAACCCTTTGTAATTAAACTCAGAGGTGAAATTACCCGAATGGATGAGAGTTCTGGGTTTGCTTTTTTTTTTTTTTTTAATAAATACAATTTCCAAATTCCAAGGAGCTGAATCACCTGCTCGGTGTTACTGAACCAAGGACTTTGGCTACAAAAATCCCTTAGATGCCTTTCAGCACAGCTTTCATCTGGAGTTGAGGAGGCAAATAGCCCTTTGATATTTTTTTTCCCTTTGCTCCTGACGGTGACCTTTCTAAAATATTCATGAGAGAAATGAGGCTCCTAAAGTGTTAATGCCTGACTTTCTGCTGGCAATCCCTGCGTAGCCGATGAGCCTGAACCAGCTTCCATTAATGAGAACGCGGCGGCTATTACATACAGTAGTTGTTCCAGAAGGTAGTGACCAGACTTAACCCACAAGGACCTTTTAGTTTTCAATTAAAGGAGCAGACTCCAATTAGATCAAACCCATTCACATAAAAAAGAAACTCTGTCTTGCAGTATTTGGGAGTCTAGAATTAGCCTCGCTTGATGTTGCTGTTCTTCCTGTGGAAATTTAGTCACCTTTACTAATTGGTTTTCCTTTAAGTAATTAAGCCTGGCTGCCACCTGCCCGGCTCTGGTAAGAGGAGACGCACAAACGCAGCTTTTTCAAGTAAGAGCAGCACCTTGTTCAGTTTTCCCCAAATCCCCAACCTGTGGCAGGTTGCAGAAGGGCTCATGGGCAGCTGATACCGCATTGTCTTGCTGACTTGCGGCAGCAGGACCAGTGTGAGATGCATAAAAAAGGACTTTTTTTTTCCCCCAACCTTTTAAGGAAGCAGCACGCGATGGAGGCAGATACACCTGAGAACGCAGGCAAGAGAATTCCAAACCCATTAGAGTTGCTGGCAGAGGGCTCTGCCTTGCCAGAACCTGTTGGTGATTAATCCTGTAAACCTCGGGAGCTGTTATCCCAGGATGGCTCTGCAGCTTCTATAGCCCTTCTCAAGACTGTTTCCAGAAGGATTCCTTCGTAAAATAACCAAGAAGGTATTAAATGGAGATTCCTCCGTTTCCTCAAGGATGGAGAATTTCCCTCAGTCTTTCAGAAGTGCTTTTTATTTGTGAGTTAGAAGCAAAAAGACATTCTCTGTCATTGATAGAGATGTTATTTCTTCAGGAATCTGCTGTGGTCCATGCAGTGAGTGTGCAGGTCGTGGCTGAGCATTGTTTTTCTGACTTTGCCTTTGACTCCTGCATCGTCTTGGCAGTGCCCACTTGGGCACTGCCAAGACGATGCAGGAGTCAAAGGCAAAGTCAGAAAAACAATGCCCAGCCACGACTTCTTCCTTTCCTCTGAAATCAGGTTATATTGACTACCCTGCTTCACTTATCCTAGGGCAGCTGTAAAGTGGCTTCTTTACCGTAGGAATCATTGCACGGAAATCGTTGGATGCCCAGCGTTTGTTCCATGGTCCAAGAGCGCACGGCAAAGCTTACTCGGAGCCGTTCCCCACATGCATTATTGATGGGCTTTCTGGCCGGTTCAGCTTTCACGCTATTCATCACGTCGGTTACCAAAGCTTAGTGAATTGATTAACTCAGATTGATTTCGTTATCTCCCTAGACTGGCAGATAAGACAGTGAAGGAATATGCAACGTACCGCTCCGGCCTTCTCTTCTGGGCCCTGGTAGATCTCATTTACAACATGTTCAAGGTAAGAAAAAACATTGTAGCTCATCTCTATCACCTTCCTAACCTGAGCCATTTGGAATAGAAGGCAGAGTTTGAACCCCCTTTTTCCAGGATCTTTGTAGAGACAAAGCTTCACCTTGTATGGACTCCCTGTTGCTCTTTGCAGTTTGCTATCCGAAGGATTGAGAGGCTTTTCCATTTGCTACCCTCCTCCTGTGTTGTGGATTTGCAAATTTTTCCTGTTTGTTGCCCACTAAAAGCAGGACTCTCAGCCTGGGGAGCAGTTGGGTAAGGAGGGAGGTTGGGGCATCTACAAGAGAGAAACTGGCAGCTTCCAAAGCAGGTTAAAGAACTAGACAGAGACAATGACTGCAACATTGTTGTGTTCCATGCAAAAGCATTAAGAAGTCCCACGTGGAGTAACTTTTCTACGGGGCTTGTTTACAAGAGGCAGGAGATGTGAGTCCAAGAGCGATGGGAGAAACTACGGGACTTGTAGTTATTCCTCTAAATGGTTACTTTTTGCACTGTTTTGGTGCTGTTTTCCCCTCTCGCAGAAGGTGCCTACAAGTAACACGGAGGGAGGCTGGTCCTACTCTCTTGCTGAATTCATACGACACAACGACATGCCAATACACGAAGCTGCCGACAAGGCCCTGAAAATTTTCCAGGAGGAGTTCATGCCAGTTGAAACGTTTTCCGAGTTTTTGGATGTGGCCGGTAAGCGTGCGCTTTCCCTTTTATAGGCTGTCTTATGCAACTCGTGACTGCTGCTCGCCCGAGACAGCAGCATTCCTGACACTGCTGCAGCAGCTTGTCTGTGCGAGACACTGAGAGGAGGAGACCTCAGCACTCCAGCTATTTCAAAAACACTTGGGAGACGCGCTTTGAGCATCCCCAGACAGGAATATTTCTCTGACTTGATGCTGCAGGTCCTCCCTGTGCTCTGTCAAACAAACATACATACCAGTCTAAAGTCATTTTGGGCTAGATGTGGTTGGAAGTCTGATAAACAGGTGTGTCCATGTACTTAAAGGCAATGAGAATTCTGCCCTAGGGATTTTGGTGTCCCCAGGAGTAGGAGATGCTGACAGTTAATGTGCAGAAAGACCATTCTTACTTCTGCAAGGAGTTCGTGGTGTCCCAGGCCAGTCTCTCCCTGTCCACTGTACGGAGCTGTGTGCAGCCAGGGCCCTGTGGTGGCTTCGTTGCCCGAGAGCAAGCTCCGTATGGATTTCATGTGCGCACCTTGGTCCCTCCTGCACATCCATCCAACAAGGGTCTGTCTTCATCTAGTCCATACTTAAAATAACGTTGCAGCTGTCACCATTAACATACACGTGCCCTAGTTCAAACCCCTGATGTGGGCAGCGCAAGCCACTTTGTGGATCTAATTATTCTGTATTGTCTTCTTCTGTTTAAAGGACTCTTATCAGAAATCAATGATCCCGACAGCTTCCTCAAGGATCTTTTCAACTCCATCCCCTGAGCCGCCAGCACAGAGAAGCATTGGGCAGTGACTACACTAGCTTGCCTTCCACCCCTCTGTGTTCCCCCTGGTGCAGTCTGCCCCTCCCCTCAGGAGTGCTGCAATTTGGGTTGGTTTTTTTTTTTTTTTTTAATTATTTTATTTTCTACAGTTTTTCTTCTTGGAGTGATTTGGAGTTTAGATTTGTTTTATCCTGTATTTCAATGCTTCTATCTGTAAAACCTTGCGTGTTCAAGCTGGTTGAAAGAACTTGTACAGAGAGGAAACCAAACCAGTAAATCTTACTGCTTTAGTGTGCACCTCTGACATTAAATAAATCGAACAAATGGGTAAGATGGATTTGACTAGTGCTTGAAACATGCAGCAGTCTAAATGCCAAGTTCTTTCTCATAATTTCTTTTGGAGCTCTTTCTCTCAGGGCTCAGAGCTGCTGCTCTTTTGGGCCCATAGTCTGGACAAGGAGGCACAGGAAACAAAAGGCTCGTAGGGAGCGAGGAAGCAGCCCGACACTGTCTTTACTGTACATGCAGAGCAGGTTTTCCCATGTCGGACATGAGCCTTAGAGACTCGTAGACTGCAAGGACAGCGTTTCCTTCCACCCCTTCTTCACCTGGGTGTGGGACACTCTTCCAGCTGCAGTCATCTCCCTGCCGCTTCATGTTCCCCGCTCCAAGGTGTGACCTTATCACAGTGTCTCTCCTCACTTGCCTCTCACCAGGGCTCTATTCAAAGCAGGTGCGCATGTCGGTGCCTCTGGTCGCATAGCGAAGTCAAGGGATGCTACTCACATCAAAGTTATTTCCTTTCTTGCTGGAAAATCTTCAGCTTCAGCAAAATGCATGGAAAGCAGATGCTGCACACATCTTGAGCTGGCGCTTGCCCCTTCGATAGCTTGCGTTTTGCTGTGCATGCCCTGACCTGGAGCAGAGTCCCTGCTCTGAATACAGCCTTGCCCTCTCTCACCCAGTAGTGCATGCTGGTAACTTACCTTTACCACCAGTTCTGCTCTCCTGTAACCCAGCTGACATGTGGTTAAGCTGGAATCGAATAAAGCTTTCCCTGTCTTCCTTGTCTCTGTTTGAACTTGAATTTCCGCAATCCTAACACAGTTCCATCCCATAAGTAATAATTATTTCAGAAGCCAAATAACTCGGCAACTTATTTGATGCCTTTTGTTAGCGTTGAGCAGGCAATTACGATTTGGCAATTAGCAAACGGGTGAAGGCGCAGTGTGTTTCTTATCACCTCTGTGGGTGCTTATGTCACCCTTGGCAGTCCGATTTGATCCTGGGAGGAGCGCTGAGTAGAGAGGCACCTTGAGAGGTTTGGGTTAGTGTCGTGCAAGGAACTCGAGGACGTGGCACTGGGTTGCGTCATTAGTGGTTAAATCTGCCCAGTGGAGGTACAGGAGGGCTTTGAGCAAGTCCAGAGAAGAGCGACGAGGCTGGTGAAGGGGCTAGAGAACAGAACCTATGAGGAGCGGCTGAGAGAGCTGGGGTTGTTTATCCTGGAGAAGAGGAGGCTGAGAGGAGACCTCATTACTCTCCACAACTACCTGAGAGGAGGTTGTGGAGAGGAGGGAGCTGGGCTCTTCTCCCAAGGGACAAGGGACAGGACGAGAGGGAATGGCCTCAAACTCCACCAGGGGAGATTTAGGCTGGAGATTAGGAGGAAGTTCTTCACACAGAGGGTCATTGGGCATTGGAATAGGCTGCCCAGAGAGGTGGTTGAGTCACCTTCCCTGGAGGTGTTTAAGGGACGGGTGGATGAGGTCTTGAGGGACTTGGTTTAGTGTTTGATAGGAATGGTTGGACTAGAAGATCCGATGGGTCCCTTCCAACCTGGTTGTTCTATGATTCTGTGATTCTAGGTGTCCCTGCCCATGGCAGGTAGTTGGAACCGGATGGTCCCTTCCAACCCAAACCATATATCATTCTGTGACTAATGTGTGAAGCAGCCATATTCTCCCTTTTAACCACATAAAAACCACATCTTGTTTTAAGAGCACTGTGAAGTCAAACCTCACAGTCTTTGCTCCAAATAAGCAGCTGGAATATACCTGTGGTGGCTGCAGAAGCCTTGCTCTCCAGTGCTGCTGTACAGTAGCTTGGGCAGTGCTAAAACCCTTGTTGAGAAGATGACCTTGCAGATCAGGATGGTTCCTGGTGGCAGCAGTGAGCAGATACGAGAAACTAGGAGGTTGTGACTGTGGCTTGAAAGCTTCTTGCAGTAAAGGGAGTTGAGGTGCAAGACTGAAATCACATCATGGTATAATTTTGTCATTTGTGTCATTGGTTAATATATGGATAGGAACAGTTTCAGCCTGGAGAAGAGAAGGCTCTGAGGAGACCGTATAATGACCTTCCAGTACCTGAAGGGGCTACAAGAGAGCTGGGGAGGGACTTTTTACAAAGGCTTGGAGTGACAGGATGAGGGGGAATGACTTCAAATTGGGGATGGGAAGATTTAGACTAGACAAGGAGAAAGTTCTTCACAATGAAGGTGAGGAGGCCCTGGCCCACGTTGCCCAGAGCAGTGGTGGCTGCCCCATCCCTGGAGGGGTTCAAGGGCAGGTTGGATGGGGCTTGGAGCCCCTGATCCAGTAGGAGGTGTCCCTGCCCATGGCAGGGGTGGAACTGGATGATCTTTAAGATCCCTTCCCACTCAAACCATTCTGTGATTCTGTGATTCTTTTGATGTGATTTGGAGAGCTCGGGAGCAGTGCTGGGCTGTCTTGCTACCTGCTTACTGTCATCTTTTCCCCTTCAGCTGCAGCCTCAGCGTGCCAGGCCGTCCATCAACCTCTGCTTCCCAGGCAGTGCCTCACTGGCACAGAGAGAGAAATTGCAGACACCTTGTGCGGTACGTTACCTCACAAGGTAGCCTCAGCGTAGCTCTGCTTTTTGCTGATGCAAAGCCTGGTTGAGCTCCGTTTGTGCTGGCACAGATCTCTTGTGAAAGCTCCTTCTGCTGTTGCAGGAGCTGGTAAGGTTTATACCAGCAAAATAATTCTACCCATGCAGTTGGATCAGCACATCCTTGAGCTTCCCAGAACGTGATTGCTCTTTGTTATCGTGATGTTATTAGATCTGCAAGGAAGCAGGATCTTAAAAGGAAGGCGTGAACCATGTCTTTACCAGTCTAAGCCCAGCTACATTAAACACTTGGAGATGGGTTTTGGAAAAGAAAGGCGGCATCGAGCGCCTCCCTGCCCCGAACATGAGAGGTCTGGGATTTATGGGGAAACCGGATGTGAAAAGAAGGTGGAAACAGCATGGTAGTGCTTCCTCGGAGTAGGATAGCTTGGGAGGGACTAAAGCTTAACAATAACAGCCCCAGAAGAGCTAGAGAGGGATGAGAACAAAAGAAAAGTGTTCTGGAAAGTTTCAACTGACACAGGCCACACACGGAGGCTCCAGCATGGGCCGGACTGCAAACCTCCATGGGCTCAGGCTGTCAGCAAAGGCTTTGGGGGAAGCCTCTAAAATGCAATAAAAGAGAGGAAAGAGTCTGGGAAAATGCCTCAGAGTGGGTAAAATGACAAAAACTGATGAACCAAACTGTAAGCTGCAGCAGGGAGTTGCCTCCTCTCCAAACTGACATTTTTTGGGAAAAAAAACCCCCAATCCTTTGTGACGTGTGAGAGCCATTGCGACCTCCGTGATTGCTTTGAACCCGACCTCACGGGCAAGAGCTTCCCTGGGATGTCCTGATGTCCCTGGGATGGCTGTTCCCATGGGTCAAACTGTGGTGATTGCTTATTAATTAATCTTGTGAGCGACACCTCCCAAGGAGAGCAAAGCAGCCAGCCCTGCCCCAGGCAGCGACCGGGGTGCACCCGGCTCTCCGCTGGCTTCAGGTACAAACACCGCAGTGAGCTCGAGTTCATCTGTTGCCTCTGCGGTGACGGCTCGGCTCGCTCTGCCATCCCGTAAACCCCTTCATTTGGTAAAGATGGGAAGCCTTGCCCTTGCCCCTTGTATTTCATGCTGGTTTCCTTTGTCCTGCTGCTTCCTCCCTTTGTAGTTCCCTTTTCCAAGCCAGACAAATGCCCTTCTGGAAGCTGAGGGGAGACCTCATCACTGTCTACGGCTCCCTGAAAGGAGGTTGTAGCAAAGTGGGGTTGGTCTTTTCTCCCTGGTACACGGTAGCAACGGGAAATGGCCTCAAGATGCACCAGACGAGATTTAGGTTGGATATTGGGAGGAATTTCTTTACTGAAAGGGTTGTTGAGCACTGGCAGAGGCTGCCCAGGGAGGTGCTGGAGTCCCCATCCCTGGAGGGGTTTAAAATACAAGTAAATGTCGTCCCTGGGGACGTGGTCTGGTGGCAGACCTAGCAGGGCTGGATCTGTGGTTGGACTTGATCATCTTAAAGGGCTTTTCCATCCAAACCCATTCTACAACTGAACAATTCTTTGCCCAGCTGGGACCTCTTTCCTACAAGGGTCCCACCAGGACAGGTGCACGTGGGAGCTCCTCTCTGCCTCACTGCCAGTGCTGCCACCCAGCTCGCAATCCAGGTTTCTCTCCTGTTTTGTCTCCTACTGCAATTGCCTGGAATTGTTTTCAAATGAGCAGTGGGATTAGAGCTGCTGAGCATAAACATACTGTGAGCTGCAACGTTTTGATGCCATAAAAGACTCTCTGGACTTTATCCAGTGTGGGAGATGTGATCCATCCCCCTGGACACGCATCTGCGCGGTTTGTTTTTCAGGCAGTGGAAGCACACATTGATCCCATGTATTCAGCAAGACTCTGGTGGAGCCTCGATGATTGTGTGGCTACACCTCAGGGTTGCCATTTCTGATGCAGAAATTTGGAGTGAGCACCCTCTTTTCCCTGTGTCCAAAGGTTTTGGGGAGCCCTCCTATGCACAAGCATGCATGTTACCAAAGGTAACCTTGGTATTAAACAGCAAAAACCCTTTTACACACAAAAACATTGCCCAGTTGTGTCAAGGCAACATTGAGACGTCGCTCAAGGAGGCTCTGGCGAGGCAGTGAGACACCAGCCATGCACCACTGACCATGGAAGCACATCAACAGCCGCTTTGGCTGGGCTTACTGTGGCAGAGAAATTTGCACCACAGCTGCTGAAATGGTTTTCCAAGTCACTGTTTTAGCAAAACTCCTCAAATGCCCAAACTGCTGGCTCTGGGGAGCACAGAGGTGTTTTTCCATGCCAGGCACTTAATTTCAGGGAAAAAAAACCAACCTTCTTTATTCCACTTGTGGGGTAAACACACAGGTCCAGACTGTCCCCATTGCTGCAGCATCATTAGCTGAATTATCAGTCGCTCCTCGTCAGCTGCTGACTCTGTGAACTTCATCTTCTGCCTTGATCTCAGCATCACCACATGGACTCTGGACCATCCCCATCCCTTGATGGCACAAACCTGTATTGAGTCCCATGGGCTTATTTTGGCCTTTAAGCCTGTTTTTTACTTCTAGGAATCATAGAATCACTAGGTTGGAAGAGACCCATCAGATCATCAAGTCCAACCATTCCTATCAAACACTAACCCATGTCCCTCAGGACCTCATCCACACGTCCCTTAAACACCTCCAGGGAAGGTGAATCAACCACCTCCCTGGGCAGCCTATTCCAATGCCCAAAGAAGTTCACACCAGGCTCTGTCGCAGGGATAACTGCTCCCTCCACGCAGTGAGCAGGACCCTGGAGTGCCCGCGATGCAAAGAGCAGGCACCGTCATGCCGGCTTTGCCGTTTGCTTGCGACAATGAAGCAAATCTGCAGAATTCTCTCCTTGCATCAGCCTTTCAGCCAGCACCATTTTCAGTTCAATTCAGGCCCCATTAAGCTCAAGGACCAGTTCAGGCATCCTCCAAGCAGGTGAGTGATGTAAGTGAGCACAGAATGTGTGGCAACCATGTCCTGGGCTGCACCCAAAGCCGTGGGGCAGCAGGGAGGGAGGGGATCCTGCCCCTCTGCTCCTCTCTGGGAGGCCTGAGTCCTGTTCTGGAGTCCTGAGCACAGGGAGGACATGGAGCTGTTGGAGTGAGTCCAGAGGAGCCACAGAGATGATCCAAGGGCTGGAGCACCTCCTGTACCAGATCAGGCTGAGAGAGTTGGGGTTGTTCAGGCTGAGAGAGTTGGGGTTGTTCAGCCTGGAGGAGAGAAGCCTCAGGAGAGACCTTAGAGCAGCTTCCAGTGCTGAAAGGGACTATGAGAGTTGCCCAGAGCTGTGATGGCTGCCCCATCCCTGGAGGGGTTCAAGGGCAGGTTGGATGGAGCTGGGAGCAACTGGATCAAATGGGAGGTGTCTCTGCCCATGGCAGGAGTGGGACTGGATGGGATTTCATATCCCTTCCAACCCAAACCATTTTGTAATTCTATGGATAACCACCAAATCCAAGTTCCTAAATCACCATTCAATTCACAAATGGAACCAGGCAGGTTTGTAGCTGCTCTAGAGGGCGACCACCCTGCTAGCACAGAGCAGCTTTCCCGGTGCATCTCAGGAGGCCTCCCATGGAGCTTGTTTCAGAGCCACTTGGTGGCATTTCTACTCCCTGCCCTCCTCCAGAGGCAAAAATCAGCTTGGCCTTGACTTGTTTGCTGCACATGATGGGGCACAGCCCCATGTTATCACTCTGAGCAGGAATGATTCACAGCTCACGCGTACAGTATCGAGGACACGGGGGAAAATGAACCACAACTTGCACAGACCTTTGGAAAGACACTTGGGTGAATAAGTACAAAATCACACTTGGGGGGTCCCTGTAGTACCTGAAGTTGATGGGAGAAGCCAGCAACAACTGCCACAACCTCCAGGCGCAGCTGCACCCTCACTGGTTTCCAAGAGGGCAAAGAAGCACCTCGTATTCAAGACCAGGCTGGGAGAGTTGGGCTTCTTCAGCCTGGGGAGGAGAAGGCTCTGAGGGCACCATAGAGCAGCTTCCAGTGCTGAAAGGGACTTTTTCCAAGGGCCTGGAGAGACAGGATGAGTGGCTTTAAATTGGAAGGGGGAAGATTTACATGAGATATTAGGAAGAAATTCTTCATGATGAGGGTGGGGAGGCCCTGGACAAGGTTTTCTAGAGAAACAGTGGCTGCCCCATCCCTGGAGGGGTTCAAGGGCAGGTTGGATGGGGCTTGGAGCCCCTGATGCAGTGGGAGGTGTCCCTGTCCATGGCAGGGGTGGGACTGGGTGATCTTTAAGGTCCCTTCCAACTCAAACCATTCCATGATTCTGTGATTAAAGCCCTAAAGCCCTCATTTGTGGATTTTTTGGTAGGATGGATCCTGCTTTTTCCCGTTGGCTGCTCAGCTCAGAGAGGAGCCACCAGCCCTGTCCCTCTAATCTAAGCCCTAAACTGAAATCCCTCTCCCCCTGCTGAAGGGGAACGCGCTGGTGGGAAGTGATGCGTTTTAGTCACAAATAAAACCAAACCAGTACAAACGAGTTGTTGAGGGGCAGCCCTGGTACTGGTTTTTACTGCTGAGACCCCAGGTATCCCCTTGGGTTCTGCTAAAAGGCAGCATCCCCTGAGACCAGGATGGGGATCATGGCTTTCAGGCTGCTGAGGGGTGTAAAAGCCTCCAGCTGCTGCCTCTCACAAGATTTTATTTATTTACATAGTGCTTATTAAGCACTTATTATTAGAGCAGAATAATCCCTGCTCAGCACTACTCCCTGTATCCAAGCTCTGTTGCTACAGGTCCCAGGTTTAAAGCAGGAGTTACGGTCTCTCTCCAGACCTCCTCCGCTGGCCTGCAATGATTTTTCCCTCTCACCGTTGCCACAGACACAGGAGGAACCAGACATGTTCCCCACTACCTGATCTGTGCAGGCAGGAGCTGCAGAGCTCTCCTGCCCTTTCCTGCACCACCCTGGGAGCATCA
This sequence comes from Coccyzus lansbergi, assembly GCA_033558105.1. NCBI lineage: Eukaryota > Metazoa > Chordata > Aves > Cuculiformes > Coccyzidae > Coccyzus > Coccyzus lansbergi. The sequence continues at coordinate 124,682 of JAUMJK010001148.1, forward strand.
GGCACCTTGCGGTGGGTTTCCCACTCCAAAAAGGCTGAGGTTTCCTTCTGGAAATGTGCCATTGCCCCAACACTACCCTACCTTGCTCAGCCTACTCCACTTCTAGGGGAATCTCAGCCCAGTGTGAGCTGTGGGTGATCTCCAGCCAAACCTGGTGTGAGCCTCCAGCAGCTCCTCCCTGGCTGCCTTCTCCCAAGCGACAGGGCGAGAGGACATTGCCTCAGGTTATGCCAGGGGAGGCTTAGGTTCGATAGTAGGATAAATTTTTCCACCAGAAGAGTGGTGAAGCTCTGGTGGAGTCACCATCCCTGGGAGGCTTCAAAACACATGTGGCTGTGGCACCTCGGGACATGGTTTAGTTGGCATGGGTTGGGCTGGATGAACTTAGACGGCTTTTGCAGCCTTAGTGAGGGAATGATTCTATGACCTGCAAGTGTCCAGGGGAGGGCTGAAGCTACAGGAGAAGTGGCTTGGATGTAGAGAGCCCAGGTCTGCACTTGTGGCTGCTGCGACTCACCCTGGACTGTTTCCCCGGGGAATTCAGGGATGGATGATCGTGTTGGTCTGAAGTCACTGGAGAAGTGGGCAAATACCCTCCCCGCACTCTTCCTTCAGGGGTAGCATATAGAAAAGTGCATATATTAAACAGAAGTTGCCAAAATTAAGCTCTTTGTGGTCTGATTTCAGCTTTGGCACATGAGAACAGGCTGAGCTTTTAGAGAAATACTTAGAAATATTGAGAACATCATGGTTAGCCTCAGCTGTTCTAGTCAGCGGCATCAGGTCCAGCATCTTTTGCATCTTTCACGGCTGTTGGGAAACAGCAGGGGCTGGAGGACGTGGGAGAGGAATAGTGGAGATGCTTTAATTTGGGAAAGGAGGCGGAGGGCAGGGCAGGCATCCCTGCTGATTAATGGGCTGTGGGGTTCGGATTGTTTAGACATGGACATCTTTGCTATAATGATGATAACCAAAATAATTACTGTTATTAATAGTAATCCTGCTTAATGCTTTTTCTTTCCCAACTGTTGTGGCAACAGGACCTCAGTAACCCTCCGTGCATGCCCCTGGGGCAAGTGGTGTCCTCACCCAAGATGAGAAATCAGGGTAGGAAAGGGCTGGAGCTGCTCCAGCACAGGCTGAACTCCTCTGGGGCTTGAACACAAATTGCGTCCCTGGGTAGCAATGAAAGCCCAAACCAGTGCTCCAGGACTGGCTGAGGTCATCTGATTCTCAGCTGCTAATGGGAGTTTGTGATGTTGTAAAACCACAGGATCATGGAGTGGTTTGGGTTAGAAAGGACCTCAAAGCCCACCCAGTCCCACCCTCTGCCATGGGCAGGGACACCTCCCACTGGATCAGGGGCTCCAAGCCTCATCCAGCCTGGCCTTGAGCCCCTCCAGGGATGGGGCAGCCACCCATGCTCTGGGCAACCTGGGCCAGGGCCTCCCCACCCTCACAGCAAAATATTTCTTCCTACGATCTCATCTCAGCCTCCCCTATTTCAGCTCAAAACCATTCCCCTCATCCTCTCCCTGCCCTCTCTGATCCAGAGCCCCTCCCCAGCTTTCCTGGAGCCCCTTTCAGCACTGGAAGCTGCTCTAAGGTCTCCCCAGAGCCTTCTCTTCTCCAGGCTGAACAGCCCCAACTCCTTGTACAGGAGGTGCTGCAGCCCTTGGATCATCTCTGTGGGATCCTCTGGACTCGCTCCAACAGCTCCATGCCGAGGACTCTAGAATATGACACAGGACTCCAGGTAGGGTCTCATGAGATTGGAGTATTGGGGCAGAATCCCCTTCCTCTCTGCTGGTCCCACTGTTTTGGATGCAGCCCAGGACACGGTTGGTTTCTGTGCTGTGAGCACACCTTCCCAGCTCCTGTCCACTTCTCCTCCCCCAGCACCCCAAGTCCTTCTCCTCAGGGCTGCTCCCTATGCATTCTCTGCCCAGCCTGGATTTGTGCTTGGCACCGCCCTGACCCAGGTGCAGGACCTTGCAGTTGCCCTTGAACTCCATGAGGTCGATGTGTGCCCACTTTTCCAGCTTGTGTGGTATTGGTGCCTGCTTATCGGCTCTGTTGCCGTTGGACCTTGCCGCATGGTCGGGGCGGCTGAGCAGCTGCATGTCGGGACACCCCACGAGCTGCTCTCTGGGTGTTTAATCCCACGGTTTCTCCCAGCCCCTTTTTTTGTAATCATATTTAATGAACAAATACGAGCGCATTCTAAACCCAGTGCTATCCTTTAATTATTCCTCATGTTTGATGACAAAAAAAAATAATTCCCAGGTGATGAGATCAGACATTAAAGGCACATCTCCTGAGTGCCAGGTCACTGATGTTTCTCTTCCCTCGGTCCGTATTTTGCCTGCTGTAAGCAGTTTTGATACACGGAGCTCGGTGACTGTGTCAGCTGGCACAGTGGGAAAGTATTTGCCAGCCGTGGGCCACGGGGCTGTGTTACCGGCTGGGAATCGTTGCAAACTGGGCGTCTGGCTGTCAAGGCACTCCACCCGAGGGCCTCTCCCTCAGAAACACCCCAGGACATTGGGAAATGCAAGAGGGGAGCTGCTGCAAAAGCTTCGGCTCATTGACTCACTTTGCTGACACCAAGTTTTCTTGAGGTTGTCACGAGCATCCCTCCAGGTTCAGAATGGGAGGCGGAGGCTTGGAGTGGTCGAGGGTCCCCTCCGCAGGGTACATCCCATTGTCCCTTGCTGAGAAGGGACAGAGAAGGCAAGAAATGTCTGTGCAGGGAGTAGGGTGCTTGGAGGAACCTCACCTCCGGAGCGGAGCAGGGTGTCCCAACCACCGCATCCAGTACTCCCATCACCAGCTCCTGCCAGGATGCTTTCTTTACTGTGTCTCTTGCAAAACATGTCAAGGCCAAAACCCCCACAATCCAAGGAATGAAAATAGTATCACAGAATCATGGAATGGTTTGGGTTGGAAGATACCTTGACTACCATCTAATTCCAAGCCACTGCCATGTGCAGGGACACCTTCTGCTGGAGCAAAGCCCCATCCAACCAATACTCAGCTCATGGCTTTTGGAAGAGAGATTCAGATATGGAGTTAAAATCAATCCAAATTGAACTTCATCCTCTTCATGCTTGGAGCTCTGACTGCTGCTCTGCCCCCACTGAACCCTGCACTGGTTATGGAGTTACAGGGACAACGGAAAAGAAATCACGTCAGGTCATGTCTTTGCCCCAGAGACAAAAATCACTGAAAAGCTGTTTACATTTAATTAGGCCAGGGTCTACCTGCAGAAGGAAAACCTTAGTACCTCTGCGATTGAAGCTGTGCACTTGGGCATACACGGATTAACGATGCAGCCTCCTGCGATGATCCTTAAGGAGCTGCCAGCGCAACCACCGTGGCCTCAAGCACACCTGCACGGCCTGTACAGGCTTATTGATGCATATTTGCTGCTCTACTCAATACAGATGCAAATATTTGGTTACTAAGGAAGCAATGAGCATTGCCACAGTCTCCCAGGAAATCCTCCGGCATGTCTTAACCACTCCACGTGAGCCAATGCTTCACGGTTGCACTCAGCATCTTTATTTCTTGCTGCATCCCTCTCTCCTGGCTTCACCCACCTTTTTGGACTGAACCTGACACAGAAGTGTTTGTTTCCAAAATATTTACATCATCTCCATAGAGAATATTGTCCCCAGCCTGAGGGAGAGGAGAGAGGGATGTGTTGGATTCAACATGCCTGGGTCCATACTTTGCATCCCCAGTTCTCTGCTGATGGGCTGAGGACAAGTGTAGCTCTTGGGCCACGTGCGAGCAGCATCCTTCTTTGTGTTGAACCCTGTGTTGCTGATGCATGTAAAACCCCCAATGTGGCAAAAAGAGATGTTTTATCCCTGAGAAAGCAACTGGAGCAAAGCACAGACTTGCAATGGAAGAAGGTGCTGCACTGAAGCAGCAGCTCCTATTTCACATAGAATCATTAGGGTTGAATCATAGAATCATAGAACAACCAGTTCGGAAGAGACCCACCGGATCGTCGAGTCCAACTGTTCCAATCGAACACTAAACCATGTCCCTCAGCACCTCATCCACCCATCCCTTAAACACCTCCAGGGAAGGTGAATCAACCACCTCCCTGGGCAGCCTCTGACACTGCCCAATCACCCTTTCTGTGAAATATTTTTTCCTAATCTCCAGCCTAAATCTCCCCTGGTGGAGCTTGAGGCCATTCCCTCTTATCCTGTCCCCTGTCCCTTGGGAGAAGAGCCCAGCTCCCTCCTCTCCGCGACCTCCTTTCAGGGAGCTGGAGAGAGCAATGAGGTCTCCCCTCAGCCTCCTCTTCTCCAGGAGAAACACCCCCAGCTCTCTCAGACGCTCCTCTTCTTCTCCAACCCCTTCACCAGCTTCGTTGCTCTTCTCTGGACTCGCTCCAGAGCCTCAACATCCTTCTTGTGCTGAGGGGCCCAGAACTGAACACTGTTTCTGATTCAAGGAAAAAGCCCTTTCAGCTCATCCAGTTCAAGGATCAGCCCACCCTGCCTACTAGACCCTTTCGCCAAATGCTATGGCCACACATTTTTTAACCCCTCCAGGGATGGAGACTCTTGCAGAAAATACATGGAGGGAAACCTACACTGTTTGAGGAGGAGAAACCTCCTTTAAAGGCATTAAGGAACCTGCAAGGAAGAAAACTTGCTGGTTTTGTAAGTGCTGATGTAGCTCATTCCTCCCCCATTATCAATAGCAGCCAACCTGCCAAATACTTTGTTTCCTCAGCGTGACGTGGTGATTGATGCAATTCCCAGCACAAGCGGAGGATTTCCCTTATAGGGTTGGAAATGCTAAACCCCGGTGACTAACTCTGCCCTTTCTCCACGTGTGAAGGGGCACAGCCTTTGGGGTTCCGTGAAGGGGCTGGGTGCGTTCAGTGGGGTCTGAGTCACCAGAGGAGTCACCAGGGCAGCTGGACCGTTCTTGCCTGGCTCCCACGTGCCTAGTGAGGAGCGCGTGAAGGCAGTTGCTCTGATTTCTCAAGAAACAGCCCTAATGCTGGTGCACCCATGGGAGCGAGTGGGGAAAGAGGTTGGCTGGAGCTGTAAAAGCTTTGTGGGCCTATAGTGCAGCCGAGGTGCAGGGAGACCTCATTGCTCTCCATAACTCCCTGAAAGGAGGTTATAGAGAGGAGGGTAATGGCCTCTTCTCCCAAGTGACAGGGGACAGGGCAAGAGGGAATGGCCTCAAACTCCACCAGGGGAGATTTAGGCTGGACATTAGGAAAAAAAAATTCACAGAAAGGGTCATTGGGCATTGAAACAGGCTGCCCAGGGAGGGGGTTGATTCACCTTCCCTGGAGGTGTTTAAAGGATGAGTGGACGAGGTCCTGAGGTACATGGGTTAGTGTTTGATAGGAATGGTTGGACTCGATGATCTGGTGGGTCTCTTCCAACCTGGTTGTTCTATGGTGATTCTATGAGTCTCATTGCAGCAACTCATCTGTGCCATCACCATCACCCCAAGAGGGTCGTGTACAAGCACACAGGTCTGGATTAAAAACCAACCAGTCAGAGGGAGGTGCTATTAAAAATGCTACTTATTTCAAGAGGTTGCTTTGCCCAAACATCTTTATTCAGGAAGGCAGCAAACTGCAATGCAAGGGAAAGAGCCCCAGGTGAGTGACACTGATCCCAGTGTGGCCACTGATGCTGGTTGACTCTTAAATGGCAGCTTCGGAAAGAAGAGCCTTCTCTGTAGTGTGGAGTCCAGGGTCAACAAAGCACAGAATCATGGAAAGGGCTGGGTGGGAAGCGACCTCAAAGTCCACACAGATCCACCCCAGCAGATCAAAAGCTCTGCTCTGCATACAACGTGCTTTCTTTAGAATCGTGGAACGGTTTAAGTTGGAAAGGACCTCAAAGCCCATTGGTTCCAGCCCCCTTCCATGGGCAGGGACACCTCCCACTGGATCAGGGGCTCCAAGCCCCATCCAACCTGCCCTTGAACCCCTCCAGGGATGGGGCAGCCATCCCTGCTCTGGGCAACCTGGGCCAGGGCCTCCCCACCCTCACAGAAAAATATTTCTCCCTAAAAATCTCATCTCAATCTCCTCTTTTGCAGCTGAAAACCATTCCCCCTCATCCTCTCCCTGCACTCCCTGATCAAGAGCCCCTCCCCAGCTTTCCTGGAACCCCTTTCAGCACTGGAAGTTGTTCTAAGGTCTCCCCACAGACTTTTCTCCTCCAGACTGAACAATCCCAACTCTCTCAGCCTGTCCTTCGATGGGACGTGCTCCAGCTCTCGCATCATCTCCATGGCCTCCTCTGAACTCACTCCAACAGTTCCATGTCCTTCCTGTGCTGTGGATTCCAGAACTGGACACAGGGCTCCAGGTGAGGTCTCACCAGAGTGGAGCTTTGGCACAGAATCCTCTCCCTTGCCCTGCTGGTTACATCTCCGTATACTTCATCCCCAAAGTGTCAAAGAACAGGCTCTGGGGGTTGCTGAAACCCAGAGGACTAGAAAGGGGGATGAGGGAGATCACTGAGGTCTCCAGGGTTTTGGAGAAAATGCTGCTTCACCATGAAGCCAAGGAAGGTTCTGCTGAGCGTGGGGCATTTTCGAGGGCTGGGCTGGGGAGTTTACGAATGTTAAGCCATAGGATTTTTGCTTGTTTGTTTTAGAGGGGAATTTATTCAAATACACAAACTCAGTGGTGATGTGTGTCAGCCTGGGGAGCATCAGATGTGGGCTGTAACTCAGCACAGAAGTGAAGGTGACGCTGCCGAGTTTGGCTGGAATAGGGTTACTTGGAAGGGAGACCCAAGGAAGAAAATACTTTCCGCCAGTACCAGCCTAACAAAAGCTCCAACATGTAACCAGACCTAGGAAAATTAGAGAGAGATCTGGAACTGCAACAGAGGGCTCTAAGCGAAGGATGGTAACAATGCAAAGGTGAAAATAGGTGTAAAAGCCAAATTTGAGGGTCTGGATTCCTCATCCCTGCTCCAGCCTGTGTTTGGGTGAAGCAACTGAGAGTGAAAATACATCCAGCCTGTTATTCTTGGCATCACGATGGGTGGTCACTCTTATTTAATTGCTGCGTAGTTGTTGCATTCAGAAATAGCCCCACTTCCCATTCCTATTCCTCCCTGTCCAAATAGGAAAGGGCTAATCGGTGCTTCATTATTTATATCTGCAATTGGCAGGCAACGGAGAGCTTTCCACAGCAGGAATTGGAGGAATCCCTGCTGGAATGTCCCCAGCCACCGCAGGGTGTCCCATGTGCTGGAGCGGCTGCTTAGCACGGCATCGATGGCAGCAGGTCAGCTCTATGCTTGTATGAGCCCTGTAGAAGAGGGATTCCCGTTTCTCCAAGCCTAAGCCTAATTAGTTGTTGCGGTTAATTCCAGGTGATTCACTTCCAGGGGCTGGAATGGAACCACAGCCTGGCAGAGCGGGATGCTGGTGGTGACCATATGCATCCCAGGGCTGAGGCAAAGCCCATTAAGAAGAAGACTCATTGATTTAACAACCATTGGATTGGGCCATGGGGAATCCGTCCCCAACGATGGCAACGAGTGCTACCTAACAAGCGATCATGATGCGTCACCTCACCGGGTAGGTACAAAAGCATTAATTAACTGCTCGGTTTATCATTTCCTCTGCTCTTTTCCTGCTTCCTTAAGGGAAAAAATAAAGCTCTTGTTGTCCAACAGGATTTTCATGGCTGTTGACCCTGCGTTTTCGCTGTGTTCTACAATCACTCGTCTGTTTCCAGCCTGCCAGCAGGGATGCCTAAAAGATGGCAAATCACCCAGATCTGGGAGAAATTTGCTCTTGGTTGGCTTAACCTCATTATCAGCAAGTTTAGTCTATTTATAGAATCATAAAAATCATAGAATCATTGAGATTGGAAAAGTCCTCTCAACTCATCCAGTCCAACCATCAGCCCAGCCTCACGGTGCCTTCTGAACCCTGTCCCCAAGTGCTGTGACATCATGGTTTTTGAAACCCTCCAGGGATGGAGACTCTGCCAGGGCTTCACCACTCTGTCAGGGAACACGTTTTCTCCAATATCCAATCTGAACCTGCCCTGGCACAACTCGAGGCCATTTCCTCTTGTCCCATTGCTGTCCCTTGGGAGCAGAGCCCAGCACCCACCTCACCACAACCTCCTCTCCAGGAGCTGCACAGAGCCATGAGCTCTCCCCTCAGCCTCCTCTTCTCCACAATAACCCCCCCGGGTCCCTCAGCCACTCCCACAACCCCTGTTCTCCTGCCCCTTCCCAGCTAAAGCCCCTCCGGGTCCTTCTTGGAGTGAGGGGCCAGAACTGACCCCAGGATTCGAGGTGCGACCTCCCCAGCACCAAGTGCAGGGGACGATCCCTTCCCTGCCCCTGCTGGCCACCCCATGGCTGAGCCAAGCTAGGATGCTTGGTAGCCTTCTTGGCCACCTGTGCCACTGCTGGCTTATCTTCAGCCACTGCTGACCAGCACCCCAGGTCTTTTTCCACTGGGCAGCTGTCCAGCCACTCTTCCCCGGGCCCGAGCTTCCCAAGGATTGCAGGGAAGGTGCAGCTGGCATACACCATGGAAATGCTTCCTAGGCAGCTGTTTTTCCTTCACACGCGGCTCCGTTTGATGCATCCTGGTGCCAACACCAGCAGTCTCAGCCCTAATGGCTGAGCAATTAAAGACGTTCTCTGGTAGTCTCAGCAATGAGCACAGGTTACAGTCTACATAAACAAGGCTGCGGTGCTTTTGTGCTCAGGGAGAAATAATCCTTTCAGGTGCTGCTTTGAGTCACCCTTTCAATAGAGCTCCTCCGCCCTGTACATTCATTTTTTTTTCCAGGAGGTGCTGCGAAAAAGCAGATTTGAAACACATGGGCAGAGCCCTTTGAAGAGCCCTCGGCGACGTGCAGGGGCTGGTGGGGCGGCAGCGAGTGGAGGCTGCTGCCCATGCAGTTTAATACCAACATTATCTGACAAAGCACTGTAGTTATATTTCAGGAACTATTTGAGCGTTACTGTTTTCTGTATGCTCACAAAATATCATTCTGATCTGTGGTAGTGCAATGGATTGATCACAGAATTTATGGAATTCCAGAATAGTTTGGGTCAGAAGGGACCTCAAAGATCATCCAGTGCCATGGGCAGGGACACCTCCCACTGGATCAAGGGCTTCAAGCCCCATCCAACCTGCACTTGAACCCCTCCAGGGATGGGGCAGCCACCCCTGCTCTGGGCAGCCTGGGCCAGGGCCTCCTCACCCTCACAGCAAAACATGTGTCCCCAACATCTCGTCTCAATCTCCCCTCGTTCAGCTCAAAACCATTCTCCTCATCCTCTCCCTGCCCTCCCTGTTCAAGAGCCCCTCCTGAGCTTTCCTGGAACCCCTTTCAGCACTGGAAGCTGCTCTAAGGTCTCTCCAGACTCTTCTCTTCTCCAGGCTGAACAGCCCCAACTCTCTCAGCCTGTCCTCATGCAGGAGGTTCTCCAGCCCTCAGATCATCTCCATGGCCTCCTCTGGACTCGCTCCAACAGCTCCGTGTCCTTTCCACGCTGAGGGCTCCAGAACTGGACACAGGACTCCAGGTGAGGTCTCACCAAAGCAGAGGGACAGAATCTCCTCCCTTCCTGCTGGTCCCACAGCTTGGGATGCAGCCCTGGACACGGGTGGTTTCTGGGCTACAGGTGCCTGTCACCGGCTCGTGTTGGCTCATTCAATTAAACAATATCCTCTAATAGCCCAATAGCTCAGAGGTCCAGTAGTAGCAGTTGGGAAATGCTTATTTAATAACTTAATTATTATAATATCAGTGTTACCTAGCACATAGGCAGGGTTCTGCATAACGACATTCACCCCTGATAATTTCATTTTATCAATTTGATAATTTCCCTGTGGGGCAAAGGTGTGGGCTGGGGCATTTTCCAGGCACAGTGATGATTCCTCACTTGCGGTGCATTAATCTGGGCATGTGGAAAGGGGTCACAACCGTGCCGGACCCAGTCACTCCCCAAAAATCACATTATCTGTCCTAAATGGAGGTGTTGGAGCAAGTCCACAGGAGACCGTGAAGATGATCCAAGGGCTGAGCACCTCCTGTATGAGGACAGGCTGAGAGAGTTGGGGTTGTTCAGCCTGGAGAAGAGAAGGCTGCATGTGGGGGGACCTTAGAGCAGCTTCCAGTGCTGAAAGGGGCTCCAGGAAAGCTGGAGAGGGGCTCTGGATCAGGGAGGGCAGGGGTGGCATGAGGGGGATGGTTTTGAGCTGCAAGAGGGGAGATCAAGGTGAGATGTTGGGGAGAAACGTTTTGCTGTGAGGATCTTGGAATCACAGAATCACCAAGTTGGGAGAGACCCACCGGATCATCGAGTCCAACCATTTCCATCAAACACTAACCTATGTCCCTCAGCACCTCATCCACCCGTCCCTTAAACCCCTCCAGGGAAGGTGAATCAAGCCCCTCCCTGGGCAGCCTATTCCAGTGCCCAATGACCCTTTCTGTGAAAGAAAAGCGACCACATCCAGTGGGAGGCGGTCGGGTCGGAACTAGGAGGGCTTTGAATTCCCTCCTAACCCCTGTGACCCCCACAAAGGGGGCTCGGCGGGGGGCGGGGCTGTGGGCGGGGCTCTCTCGCTGTGCCAGATATGGGGGCGTGGCCAACGCTGCGGGTACACGAGGGGCGTGGCCTCGGCAAAGCACTGGGCGTGGTCAGGAGGGGGCGTGGCTGAGCTGGGGAGAGATGGCGCGTGCGACGGCGCAGGGGAAGGGGGCGTGGGCAAAAGGGGGCGTGGCCGAGTTGGGGAGGGGAGGCGTGTGCCGCGGCGGGGGGAAAGGAGGCGTGGCCAGAAGGGGGCGTGGCCTAGCGGCGCGGGGAGGCGGTGCCGGTGCCGCCCGCTCAGTCCCGGTCAGCGGCGCCGGTCGTGTTCTCGTTGCCGGCGTCGGCGCCTCTTTTTCATCCCCGGCCGCCGGTCCCTCCGCACCATGAACTCGCTGCTCTTCGGAGAGATGGCTCGCGCCTTCTCCCCCGGCGCCGCCGCCGCTTCGTGCGCGCTGGGTCCGGGCGGGGGCGGCGGCGGCCCCGCTGCGGCGGCGGCGGCGGCGGCGGCGGGAGGCGCCCCTCCGGTCACGGCCGCGCTCCGCAACGACCTGGGCTCCAACATCCACCTGCTGAAAGGGCTCAACGTGCGGTTCCGCTGCTTTCTGGCCAAGGTGCACGAGCTGGAGCGGCGCAACCGGCTGCTGGAGAAGCAGCTGGCGGCTCAGCAGAGCGAGCGCGACCGCCGCCTGCGCTACAAGACCTTCTCCCGGGACCAGGCGGTGCAGACGGGCTGCGGGCCCCCCCCGCCGCCGCCCGGCCCCGGCCCCGGGCTGCCCTCCGCGCCGCCGGCCTCCCCCCCGCACTACAGCCGCCTGCCCGGCACCATCTGGAGCTACACGCAGGTTCGGCGCACGGGGGGCGGCGGCCTCGAGACCCTGCAGGGGCCCGGAGTGTCCTGGCTGCACCCGGACGGCGTCGGAGTGCAGATCGACACCATCACCCCCGAGATCCGCGCCCTCTACAACGTCCTGGCCAAAGTCAAACGCGAGAGGGACGAGTACAAGAGAAAGTGAGCGGCTGGTGGGGGCTCTGCGGGGGGAGGGGGGCCGGGACCCTCCCTGGGACCAGGCTCCCGGGATGGGCTTGGGGGAAGGGGGATGTGTGCGGCTCAGTGTTTGGAAAACGGGGGGAGGATGAACCTGGGAAGATGCTCCTGGGATGGATTTGGGGGAAGGGGGGTGTCTGCAGCTCAGTATTTGGAAAATTGGGGGAGGATGAACCTGGGAAGATGCTCCTGGGATGGACTGGGGGAAGGGGGATGTGTGCAGCTCAGTATTTGGAAAACTGGGGGAGGATGATCCTGGGAAGATGCTCCTGGGATGGATTGGGGGAAGGGGGATGTCTGCATCTCAGTATTTGGAAAATTGAGGGAGGATGATCCTGGGATGGATTTGGGGAAGGGGGATGTCTGCAGCTCAGTATTTGGAAAATTGGGGGAGGATGATCCTGGGAAGATGCTCCTGGGATGGATTTGGGGAAGAGGGATGTGTGCAGCTCAGTATTTGGAAAATTGGGGGAGGATGCTCCTAGGATGGATTGAGGGAAGGGGGATGTGTGCAGCTCAATATTTGGAAAACTGGGGGAGGATGCTCCTGGGAAGATGCTCCTGGGATGGACTGGGGGAAGGGGGATGCGTGCAGCTCAGCATTTGGAAAACTGGGGGAGGATGATCCTGGGAAGATGCTCCTGGGATGGACTGGGGGGAAGGGAGTGTGTGCAGCTCAGTATTTGGAAAACGGGGAGGATGCTCCTGGGAAGATGCTCCTGGGATGGATTTGGGGAAGAGGGATGTGTGCAGCTCAGTATTTGAAGAACTGGGGGAGGATCATTCTGGGATGGATTGGGGGAAGGCGGATGTGTGCAGCTCAGTATTTGGAAAACTGGGGAGGATGCTCCTGGGAAGATGCTCCTGGGAAGATGCTCCTGGGAAGGATTTGGGGAAGGGGGATGTGTGCTGCTTAGTATTTGGAAAACTGGGGGAGGATGATCCTGGGAAGATGCTCCTGGGATGGGTTTGGGGAAGGGGGATGTGTGCAGCTCAGTATTTGGAAAATTGTGTGTCGGGGGTGCTTTCCTGGGAAGGATTTAGCGATGCGGAGGAGGGCAGAAGGTGTCTGCATCTCAGCATTCAAAAAATTGGTGGGTCCTTCCCTGGAAGGAGGCCCCTGGGATGGACTTAGGGAAGGAGGTATCTGCAGCTCAGCTCGGCATCTGGAAAATTGTGGGGTCCTTCCTGAGGAGGATGGGTTTAGGGAGAGCTTTGCCTCACGGGGGCTGCAGATTGGCTTGGCATCTGGAAAACTGGGGGGTCCTTCCCTAAATCCATCCAGGGAGACTCCTCCCTGGGAAGGGGGTCTGCATCTCAGCATCCAGGAAATTGTGGGGCCCTTCCCAGGGCTCTGCTTCCAGGGGTGTGCAGCTCAGCATCTGGAAAACTGAGGGGTCCTTCCCAGGGAGAATGCTCCTGGGATGGCTTTAGAGAAGAGGGGGTCTGCATCTTGGCGTGTGGAAAACTGGAGGGTCCTTCACCAGGGGGATGCCTAAATCCATTGATTTAGGGAGGGGGGTCTACATCTCAGCATTTGGGAAACCGGGGGTCCTCCCCTGGGGAAGTTTTGCCAGGATGATGGGGAAGCATTGGGAAGACCTGCAGGGAGAAGGCCTCATCCAGGGGAGGAAGCTCCTGGTGCAGGGAAGGCTCTGCAGCTCAACTTGTCACCCTGAAAATTGTAGGGGGTCCTTCCTGGGAAGGATTCTCCCAGGAGATGCATTCAGGGAAGGGTGGCCTGCAGCTCAGCTCAGCATCCAGGAAACTGTAGGGAGCTCTTTGGGGAGGATGCTGCTGGGATGGTTGGGGGAGCACTGGGAAGACCCTCAGGGTGATGTTGGAGAGAGACCATCCTGGGAAAGATGCTCTGAGGATGGGCTCAGGGGAGGGGGGTCTGCAAGTCAGCCTGGTGTCCGGAAAATGGTGAGGCCCTCACCCGGGAAGGTTTTGCTAAGGAAGCATTGGGAAGACCTGCATGGACAGGGCCTCATCCCGGAGAGGATGCTGCTGGGATGGGTGCAGGGAAGGCTCTGCAGCTCAGCTTGGTGTCTGGAAAATTGGGTAGTTCTTACTGGGGAAGGTGCTGCTAGGATGGCAGGGAAGCATTGGGAAGAACCTCAGGGAGATGGGGAGAGGGCCCAGCCCTGGGAGGTGCGCGTGGAATGGATTCAGGATGGGCTCGGCCTCAGGGGGGTCTGCAGATCAGCTTGGCATCTGGATAACTGAGGGGTCTACCCGGGGAGGAGACTCCTGGGATGGATTCAGGGAAGGTTTCTACCTCAGGGAGGGGCCTGCAGGTCAGCCTGACAGCCTGAAAACTGGGGAGAGGGCCCTTTCCTGTGAAGATGCTCCCGGCATAGGCTTTTGGCGCCCACTCTGCCTCGAGGGGGTCTGCAGCTCAGCGTCTGATAAATTGTGGGGTCTTTCCCGGAGAGGCTGCAGAGCTTTGGTCTGAGAAGCAGCACTGTCAGCTTGACTTAATACGTATAAATAAAAAAATCCTTCTTGGAGAAGAGAAATAATCTGCTGTTACTATTGCATTACACAGTTACTCCTAAATTTAGCTTTGCCTTCATTTTCTGGACCCATCACCCCGGTAGCTGATTTCGTCTGCCAGCACTGGGAAATCAGCTCAGTGCTGCAATATTTGGGTTGCAAATACTGCAGGGAAGGCTCGTACTCCAGGATGCTCCTCGGGGTTGCTCAAAACAAAAGCCCTCCTGGGAGCCCTGATAAACCTTGGTGATCTGTGGGTTTCTTTTGGCCTAGTGGGAAGCCCTGGCTTTGAGGACATGTTCTCCGGGTGGTGGAAGCGTTCCCTTCGGTTTGCTCTATTTGCCTGCTCAGATGGAGGCCAGAGAGGAAAAAAAGGAGTTGGGATTCTGCAGTGAGATCCCTGCATTGTCTGTGAGCTGCCTGGGTTTGGGCTGGCGTGGTCATTCCCGGTCAGAGTTTTGTCATTTTTAAGCTTAAAATATGTTTCCTCCTTTCCCAGCCCCGTATTTTTTTTTTTTTCCTGCAGAATAGATTTAATGCTTTCCCATTTATTTTTTTTTTGGCGGCAGCATCGTTCCTCAGTGCTGTGACGTGTGGCTGAATCTCTCCTGTCCAGGTTTGCAGGACTGCAGTGAGCTCTGTGCATCAGCTTTTGTAATGGCCCTCCTCCGGTGAATCAAACGCCCTCGGAGAGGTTTTATCGCAGGCACAGACTGTTTGATTGTAATTCCTGGCCTGTTTGTTAATTAAAGCACTGTTGGCTTTGTGTGCATCTCTCTGTAAAGCCTGTATGCCTCTGCACATCGTGGCCGCAGCACCCTCTGAGCTGGGTTGGAGGAAGAAACTGCCTCCTTTCCTGGTCTGGAGCAACCGATGTGACCGTGGCGTGTGGTTGTTTTTGTTTTGGTGGTTGGTACCAGGGAGATGGAGCAGTGCGGCTCCCGGGGAAGTTCCGCTCGATGGTTTTGGTTAAGGCAGATGTTGGTTGTGTCACCCAGAGCTGGCACACTTCTGCTTTCTGATGGATACCTGATTTTTTTTTTTTCCTTGAGGAACGGGAGCCTTGTGGGCCGTTTCAGTTCAGGTTTTCTCCTGGTGCAGAGTTGGTTCTATCCTGCTCCCATCACTACTGCACAGCAGAGTCTCACCTGAGTCTGGGTTCAACTACGACCACTGGTGTGATCGTGGGCACTGCGTAATCCAAACACACTCCATGGAGCGCAGGAGGACTCTGTGGGCTATGGCCAGGCTCGTTCTTGCCACCCTTCCTGCTCCTCAAGCAGGTTTTTCTCCTGATGCTCAAACCCCAAATTTGATTACTGCATATCCACACCTATTACAGCTGCATTAAACCTGCAGTGTCTTTTATGGCATGTTCATTACTATGGAGTTGGAGTGATTATTCTGCTTTCCCATGACCTTCATTGAGCAGATGGACATGACACATTGCCTTTTGGGGCAGATCGGCGCTTTCATTTGTGGCCTCGAGCACATGTTTGCATGCTCACAGGGTAATACTGTTCTCTGTTGAGCTTAATTCTCGCAGTCAGAGTGGATGAGTCAATTTGATTTCGTTTCCATGAGCTAATGGGGTGTTGCAGTGATTGTCAACCATCGTGTTCAGAGTGATACCTGTGTTTTTGTGTTTGTTTTTGCAGGGGAGGGTGGTGGCAGGTTTATGTATCTGTATATAAATATGAACTCTGGGTGTACTCTGTCTTGCTGTGAGTCCTTTGATCAAGTTTGGTTTAGGGAAATGAGCCCCAAGTGGAGAATGAGCCTGGTGTGAGTGTCTTGATGATGCTGTTGGGTGCATCTCTGTGTCCAGTGAAGCTCTAGGATCCTGCAGAGCTGGGTGCAGGTTTGTGAGCAGGGTGAGCTTCCAGGCTTTGTGGCCTGTGTCTCATGGTGGGAACACCCTGGTGGCTGGATACCTTCCAATGGGTTTATGTGTGGTGGTGGTTGTTTCACACCACTTTGCTTTTGCTGGAGAACCAGCAGGACACAGCAGCCTGTTGGAACCATTGTGCCCTGACCAATAACCCCCAACGCA
This sequence comes from Coccyzus lansbergi, assembly GCA_033558105.1. Lineage (NCBI taxonomy): Eukaryota > Metazoa > Chordata > Aves > Cuculiformes > Coccyzidae > Coccyzus > Coccyzus lansbergi. Next base: position 140,865 of record JAUMJK010001148.1, read on the forward strand.
ATATTGAGAGTGCTCAAGCAGGCAATATGTGATATTATTTCCTAAAACAACAGGGGCTTTTTCCCCTTTCCAGGGTGGCCCCTCGGTTAAGGGGGGCACGGCTAGCAAATGCCACTCCTTTGTTCTATCCCGCAAAAGCATTTCCCTGGACATCCTAACCCAAGAAGTCAGTCCAGGAAATAGTAGGGGACACAGTCAGTAGAGCACCTAGATCTGATTTTACCCACGATTGTAACTGCAGTAACAAATGAGAGATGTTTCCCATGAGGAGCCCAGCAGATAATCCAGACATAAACGGCTTTTTCAGATCATGTTATTTTACACAACAATACAGAAATGTGAATCTTTTTCTACTTTAACTTGTTGTCTTAATCTTATAATTTCTTTTTTGGCAACGATCATGATTTTGCACTGCGGGTCGTGGTTTCAGCTGTGGAAGGCAGCAATTGGAGGAGATTTATAGAAAAATGAATTTAAATTTAATTGTTTTTAAATTACGCTAGCATTTAGAAGAGGTTTTGCCCATAGCTCTGATTCCAAATCTCTTGGAACTACCTTTTAATAAGGAAAGGTGGAATTGTCTGCTTCCTTTGCAGTCAAATGAGCTCAATAAAAAACACTGCTATGAGAGATTACCTGGAAATGGGGGCCAGGGATTGTTGGAAGATGAAACACATGGATGAATTAGAGTTTTCATTCTAGGCAGAGAGAAAAATATCAACTGTAGTGCTTCACCCTCTTTGGGGCGAGATTGAACAGTTGTGGATTTTTAAGTGAGCAGTGTTTGGGTCTTGGATCCCTCCATCCACGGTCTGGCATCATGGAGAGGGATAAGCAGGTTTAATGCCCTGCTAGGGACCTGGGGTTCCTGTGGTCTGCTTGAGTTACTGAGGAGGAAAATCCATGTTCTGGAAAGCAGCTGGGGTGTGGGAGCAGCACGGGCTATCGGCTGTGTGTCTGTCCTGCAGGGAACTGGGTGGGACGGAGCTTCAGCACCTTGATGGAGGGGCAATACCAACAGCGTGCCGGGCAGCACCCACACATTCATCGCGTAACCAAGCAGATTTAGAGAGAACAAACATGTCTCTTCCCACCACCAGTCAAGTGGCATTGCCAGTTGAGGCTGAGTGCAGAGTGACCAACATGGGCACACGGGATGGGTCCGGCAGGGCTGCTGGGCTGCCTCACCTTCCCGACCCACACAGGGATCTCCCCTGGAGATGGGAGCACGTGGCTGTGTGTGATGGCAATCCCAGCGCTGCTGCACCCGGCCAGCTGCCCTGTGGATGCAGTGGCCACATCCCGTCCCTCTTCCCATCTTCCTCGTTGCTGCACGATGGTGCTGGATCCTCCGTGCAGAGCTCCAGGCTGAATGCTTGGACAGATTTGTATATTATAGTTTCAAAATTGTTCTTAATTGGAGCAGATATTGAGTCTGCCAGATGTTGGTTGTCTTTTCCAGTGGAGATTTAACTGTTGAGAAGGGTTGAACTGGAAATAATTGTTTTACCTCAGGATTGTATTTCATTTGGAAGATTAATAAAGTCCACTTGAAAAAGAGATTATCTTAAATTTGCTGCAGCTGGAGAGGACAAAGATTATCATTGTCAAAGGCAGCGCGCGTCAAAACTAACTGGGCCTTGGTTTTTTTAAGGAAGGGAACTTAATAAAAATGTGCTTAAGATAAACCCTGGAGGAATGTCTGAAAACTTTTAAAGCTAAAATATCAGTGCTAACAAGATGCAAATGTTAAGCATAGACCAAATAAAACCCAATTTTTTTTTTCCCCGATAGAGGAATGTTTCCAGGGTCCTTGACTGGTGTCCATGTCTCAATTGGTTACAGAGCTGGGAAGAATGCAGGCTCTGTGCAAAGTTGTATTTATGTGTATTTAATTCTGGTCTTTCTGCTTTTCTTTTTAGGTTTTAAAGGGGTAGTTGTGTTTCAGTGTGGCTTTTCACTGAAATTTAGTGTTCCTTACTGCTTCCAAAGCAGTCCCACAGACTGATGTTGGAGATTTTTGGATACCCCTTACAAGATGTGAAGTTTGATGTTAGACACTTGCTTTGGTGAAAGCTGATACCCGGTCTTGAAACTCTTTTTTTTTTTCACTGGTGATGTGAGGGCATTGGTTTTGTCTGTGAAGAGCGGATAAAATTGCTTAATGTGAGAAAACTTGACTGTGTAACAACATACATCCTTTAGAACTGTCGGCTGGAGAGTTGTGCTGCCCCATAAGAAGAAAGATCGGGTGTCAGACTTGTTTTTCTTTAAATTATACCATCTTTGCTTCTGAAATGCTGCTGCAAAGACGTGCGGTTATGATACACACGAATATCTGGAGCTCTCTAATCAAATTGGAGATTTGCTGTTTTATTCTGCCCTGGCACAACTAAAATGGGATGTTGGGTTATAGTGATGCGCAAGAAGGTTTGGAAGGAGAGGAGGATGTTTCCCTTGGATCTTGCTCTCTAACAGTGGGACTGGGGCTGTATTGTTAAACATTTAAGTTGATAAATCTGTTTGTGCCTTAAACTGGTTTGTGATGGGAGTGAGCCTGGAAGGCTGGGATGTGTTGTGACTGACTTGAAATAGCTTTGTTAGGGTGGGTGAGTTATTCAGTCTGAACTTTATCTTTGGCTGACTGTTAACCACGCTTTCTAATTAAAATACTAGATTTTCAGATGAACTAGATTTTCTGTGGAGAGAAGAATCACCACCGCGTGTTGTGGTTAGAGTTTCAGAGAAACCTGGGCCAGTCTCTGTGCTGTGTTCTTCAAAGAACAGCTTCCTCTGCTGCCAGGGAACCACAGGGCTCTCTGTGTGTGTTGAATTTGCCTTTTGATTTCTCCCGTGACTCACGGTGGGACGCTTTGGACTCGCTGAAGGCAAAATCCCCCAAATGCCTCAACCTGAATAACCCCTGAAGACCCTTGCAATTTAGGTCTGAGGTGAAAACAAAAACAGAAACAAGTTATTTCTAGCTCTTCGTCATCTCTAATCACAGGCTTACCTTGCAGTCGTGTGGTTTAGGTGCCAGGTTTGCAGCTAAAGAAGGCCCTGAGCCCACGTACAGCTCAGCAGCTGCTTTTCTGTAGCTGAGGGTTCGTTGCGATGCTCAGCTGGGTCTGTGCTGGCTTCCTGCCTCTGCTCTTTGTGGCTGAGCTGATTTTTTGATTTTTGCTAGAAACATTCACGGGATGTTGTTCTTTATGGTTCATGTCTCCATCTTAATGTTCAAAACCAGCCTTGTTTGTACAAGAAAGAGGAGATTTCTTCCAGTTTGATCTCTGAAAAACAAAGTTTAAGAACTGAACAAAGTGTGTCTGTGCACTGCTGGGGGCTCTGTGCAGCCTTGTGACCTCTCTGAACTTAAGATTATCTTGTTCCCATTATCTTGTTCACAGAACCCTGAACTCCTCATTGAAACACAGAATGGGTTGGGTTGGAACGGACCTCAGAGCCCACCCAGTCCCATTCCTGCCATGGGCAGGGACATGTCCCACTGGATCAGGGGCTCCAAGCCCCATCCAACCTGCCCTTGAACCCCTCCAGGGATGGGGCAGCCACCCCTGCTCTGGGAAGACATAAATAATAAAATAAATAGTAAAGTAATAATACAGGAATAATAAAATAAGTAATAAAAGGTAATAAATGAGGCAAGGATGGTTTTGTGCAGTAAACAAGGAACAGGGAACACATGTCATACATGACTGGTCTTCTAAACCAGTTTCAAGCTCTGTTCCACCGTTCCCCACCACACGCTTGGCTTTTACAGGGCATTTCTGATGTTTTACTGTCTCAGGTAGTGTTCTGTGTGAGTGCTTCCTGGCCTCTTTGATGTGTGGGTGTTATTTTGGTCGTGTGTTTCTCTAGTTTCTACCCAGTACCTCCCACTCTTGCAGGTGGAGGAGCACATTGCTGTTTCATTACATGCCGAGAGCAGAGGAACAAATAAGACCATTACAGCATAGTGGTAGCTTGGACACATGGGTAGAATACTCAATTCCAAATATGTTGTTAATATGCCTTTATTTGGGCTTAGAAGTGACCTAGAGATGCCTGTGCCTGCCAATCCAGGAGGAATAATTTAGAAGAGTGGGATTTGGGTTTGATGCCAAAGGAATGCGTATGGTGTTTCATAATCCCTGGATGTTGCCTGGTCTAAAACCAGTTCTTCTCAGAGCTTTCTGCTTCAGAGTAGGCTGGAGAAAAGCTAAGGTGAGAGAACAGTGCCTGCCAGTTTGTTACTTGGGTTACATGGGTGGAACAGATGTCTCTGGAAACGCTGGAGTGCATGGGTGGCTTTGGTAGCTGTTGTAGTGGGAGGTAGGCAGTTCTACCATGGCTGGATGGATGAGGGGCTGAGTTTCAAAAGACTTTTAAAAATGAAATTATTAGCACTTGTTTGAAATACTTGAAATGTGTGGGAATCTCTCTTCTGCTTTCCTTGCTGTGAGTGGTGTTGCTGCATGTACGAAACCTGACATCAACTCTGCCTCTGGATCGACTTCAGTAACAAGAGAGCAGGGAGAGAATGGAGCTCTGTGCCCATTAATGATGCGCCCAGCTTGTTAATAACACGGAACATGGACTGGTTGCATTGTTACTGAGTGGAAGTGAATCACAGATGATGCATTTCTTCAGCCTTTTGTTCAAGCCTTTGCACATTCTAACTCACCAGCATGTGACTCAAGGGTTACTGGATAGAAGTTGGGAGCCTTCTGCTGGGCTCCATGTATCCCAGTTCCCTCAGGAGTGTTAATTTGAATTCCCTTCAAAGTAGATTTTGGGACTGAACTGAGTCACGTCTACTTTCGGTGTTGCGCCATCATAGATAAGACTGCTGCTGCATTTTGGGGCTTGTTCTTGCTGGAGAAATAATCAGTTGTGTCGTCCCTCTCACTTTTTGCTTTTTCTGTGTGGTAATCACCAGCATGGGTTGCTTTTGAGAAGGATTTTTGCTGTGTGGGCTTGAATGGATGGCTTGCAATGCTGCCACTTCTAACAGGGTTCTAGATTTACTTTTCAGCTTGATTTATCTCAGTGGATTTATTGTTAGCTTGCACCGAAACACAACAGGAAGGAAAACGCGGCATTAGAGCCTGAGCCTACATTCCACGTAACTTCACAAATCTGGTGCTATAGAGAAGCTGAATGTTTTGATGTCCAGTCTTAAGTGGCTTCATGAACCTGGACAGAAATTCCAAAGCCTTTCTGAGCAGGTGAACTCAGATAACGTTGTGTGCCCCAGGTATCATTATGGTCTGGTTATCAGTATGCATGGTGCTGGGGTGGCACCATCCCACCTCTGTTTGCTTTGGGATATGTGTGAACGCAGAGATCAGCCCTGGTTGAAAGGCATGACAGGTCATAGAGCTGTACTAAAAAGAGGAGGAATTAACTTGGTCTTTTTCATGTGAGCAAGAAAGCTTGCTAAGATACAAAGGCTTATTAACACAGGGAAGAGAGATGCTGATGGAAGTGATGATGTGTAACAAGGTTGGATCCCCCTTTGGTCTTACATACGGTAAATCACAGAATGGTGCTATGGGTTGGGAAGGGACCCAAAAGCCCCTCCAATTACACCCCCCTGCCACCTCCCAGTGGATCAGGGGCTCCAAGCCCCATCCAACCTGCCCTTGAACCCCTCCAGGGATGGGGCAGCCACCTCTGCTCTGGGCAACCTGTTCCAGAGCCTCCCCACCCTCACAGCAAAATATTTCTCCGTAAGATCTCATCTCAATCTCCCCTCTCTCAGCTGAAAACCTTTCCCCCTTGTCCTATCCCTGCACTCCCTGATTCCCTGCTCAAGAGCCCCTCCTCAGCTTTCCTGGAGCCCCTTTCAATACTAGAAGCTGCTCTAAGGTCTCCCTGGACCCTTCTCTTTTCCAGGCTGAGCAAACCCAACTCTCTCGGCCTGACCTCAGGATGTGCTCCAGCCTTAGGATCATCCCTGTGGCCCTCCATGTGTTGTTTTTAGTCCCTGCTGTGACTCATGCTTTAATTGGAGATCCTGGCTCAGTATTTTTTCCAAATCAGTGGTTTCAACGGAAAATGCAGGTAAAATTTGTCGGCATGCCTCTGAGGGGAGAAAGTAGAATTGTATCCTACTTTAAAATGACTGCTATGAGAAAATTCCTCCCATACCGATATGAAAAACATCTTTATTTCCCCCCTCTAACTTGTTCAGAAAGGCACTGACTAGGTGTTGAAGCATTAGATTCTGTTCCTAATTCTTCTACTCGTGTTTCCCCCCAGATGACCATACTAGAATCACTTTGCCTTTGACTCTGTCATCCACACAATTTTGAAACCCTCCTTTTATTTTTGCTCAAAGAAAGGGGAAAAAAAGGAGTGCAAATCACTTAAGGACTCCTCAATGCCCTGGAAATGTTTTTCCACTAATCTGTATTCTTCGCCAGAGCGTAGAACAGACGCTTGGCAGTGGGAGACCAGCTTTTCCTGTTAAAGGGACAAAGTGACCCTGGGAATGAAGTCCCACTTGCAGAGATACGCCGTACGGAATTTCACCCTTTTGAGAACAGATGTAAGCGAGCTCAGTGTGTGATCCTGGTCCCTGAAGGACAGCCAGCTCCTGGGGCAGCTTGGGATGAACCTGCAATACATCCACCTTCCTTCATAGCGTACCTTCTCCTTTTGGGCCTTAGATCCATTTGTGTGATATAGTCAACCCCCTCCCCTGCTAAGTTGCAGTGTCTGGCAGGAACGTGCTGCCTTCTCTAGCTGTTGTTTTCTGTTGGGAGTCACAAGAGCTTTACAGTCATAGAATCATAGAATGGTTTGGGATGGAAGGGACCTCAAATCCCATCCAGTTCCAACCCCTTGCCAGTGGAGCAGGGGCTCCAAGCCCCGTCCAACCTGCCCTTGAACCCCCCCAGGGATGGGGCAGCCACCCCTGCTCTGGGCAGCCTGGGCCAGGGCCTCCTCACCCTCATGGGAAACTTTCCTTTGCAGTCATTGTGTTGAGGCTGGTTGGTCACGTGCCGCGGGGACTGGGATCTGGGCATGGATGCATTGAACCAAGGTCACTTTCACAGTGTCACCCTGTTCCCAAGCATACAGCCTGCCCCTTCGGCTAGTGTTGATGCAGCATGAATTTCTATGAATTTCTCCAACCTCTGCCCTGGGATGTGTCTCTGGACCCGTGGCAGGGTTCATTCATGGGCAGCTAGCCTGACACTCTGGGTTCAGATACTGTTTGGGTCTCCAGTTCAGCCTCACTCTCCAGTAATTATGGAGCAGGTGGAGGTTGGGGAGTCAGCTCCCTGTGCCTTTCCACTGGCTTTTCACATTATACCCCAGTCTGTACTGGAACTATTCTGCTGTCCCTCTGCTAACAGCATAGTGCTGCCACTGCCAGTACTTTATACTCCCCCGACAAAAATGTGCAGTGTTTCCACTGGTTTAAATTTGGATTTCATTTGTGGAGACATAGTGACAGCTTTCTTTGCAGCAGTGGGCAAATGGTGCTTACTCCCTTACAGATGAGGCTTCGGTAGGGCTGAGGCTGTTATCGAAGGGAGTTTCAGTCTTCATCCAGGTTCATTCTTTGACCGTGTATTCAAATACTCGACAGCCATTCTTGGGAATTTATGCAACTGAGACAACAAATACAAATGTTATATTTGTGTGAGTTTGGCTGATCTGCCTTTGTACACATATTTGAAAATGCATCATCTTGAGTTTTATATCCTTCCAGCCGTCACCTTTACTAATTCACTTCCATCTAAATGGTGTAGTATGTGGTTTAATGGTAATTCTGTGAAGGCAGGTCACCATAATGAACTGCTAAAAACTGTATTAATCTGCCCATCATGCTGGGAGGGATTAAAGTGATAAAGGAAGAAATGCTTTGCTCTGAGGGTGGGGAGGCCCTGGCCCGGGTTGCCCAGAGCAGGGTTGGCTGCCCCATCCCTGGAGGGGTTCAAGGGCAGGTTGGATGGGGCTCGCAGCCCCTGATCCACTGGCAAGGGGTTGGAACTGGATGGGCTTTGAGGTCCCTTCCATCGCGAACCACTCTATGATTCTATGACTGTAAAGCTCCTGTGACTCCCAACAGAAAACAACAGCTCCAAGCCCCTTTGATGGGGCTCGGAGCCCCTGATCCAGTGGGAGGTGTCCCTGCCCATGTCAGGAGGTGGAACTGGATGGACTTTGGGGTCCCTTCCAACCCAAACTGTTCTATGATTCTTTGACCTCAGAGAGCACCTTCTTACATTTCTTGAAGGAGTGTGAGGATTACTGGCTATTTCCTTAAGTGTCATTGGAGCCTTTGAAGAGCCGTTTATTTTCTGTCCTGGGTTAATACTTCTGTGCTTAGATTCCTGATACAGCACATAAAAGCTTCGCTTAAATATATTTACCTTTATGAAGGTAATAAAACTCTTGAAAAGTGGATAAGATAAGGGACATATCGGAGACTTTTTTGTGAACTAGGTACGTATCCCACCTGCCCTCCTAACTCCAGGAAGCAGATAAGCATTATCTCATTGTAATAAACAGTCTCCTTCATCTTTACTAGGTTCAATAAAATCATTCTGTATTGAGGCAGAGATTAAGATGACTTCTAGCTCTCAGTCGTGGCTTGTTCTTAAAGGATGGGGAGGGAGAGCTGTGAGCACTCTGACTGCCATTTGCAATAATCCTTGGCATTCCAGGCTGAAGAACTGCAGGAGTGAATGAAAATGCTGTGGCGATACGTTCCAGCAGGATCTCTGGTTCCTTCCCACAGAAGAGTAATCCCCATCTATTATAGCTCAGGCCGATCAGAGCCTTTTGGCTTTTGCTTGATGTGATAAGAGGAGGATGGTTATGACATGGCTTATGAGGGGAATGCCTGGATATAGAAGATGTTTACTTGTGGAATCAGCAAGTCAAATGAAGAACTATGAGAGAGAATGCTCAAATATCGATGTCTTGAACTTAGTATGGGTTGCATACCTATACTACATCTGTTTAGTACAGCCTAGCTTAGCTGGTTGTACTTTGAATCACAATTTAGTATTTCTTTACAGCAATGGAGCAGTTTTTCCCCCAAGTGAATGATTTACTGGAGCACTGAAATGAGAGAAGACAGAGATATCTGTGGAAAAGGAGCTGGGCTTTAGGTGTCAGTAGGCTGTAGTAGGTGTTTGGAATGGTGCCACCTCAAATAATTTTGTGGTGTGCTAGTGCTGTATTTCTTTTTCCCAGGTAGCCAACATGCAACGCATGCTGTTGAGCCCAAGGTATTCCTGAGAGCAATCCTGTAGGAACGCTCTGAGTTAAAATGTTTGTGATCGGGGTTTTTTTTCTGCCTGTGGAAATTGGGCAGAAATCCTGGATTTGTTCTCTAGATCAATATTGAGCTTCATGCTGCCTTACTGAGCAAACCTCTCTTCCTGTGGGATCTCTCAGGGAATCTGTTTGGTGAACTCAACTTGAAGCCCACAGACTCAATATTCCAATACCAGAAAACCTCTGCTCTGTGAGGAGAGCAGAGACATGGTACGATGGCATTGTGGTGGGGAGACCCTGGCCCAGGTTGCCCCCTGGAGGGGTTCAGGGCCAGGTTGGATGAGGTTTTGAGCTCCTTGATCCAGTGGAAGCTGTCCCTGCCCATGGCAAGGGGTTGGAACTGGTTGGGCTTTAAAGTCCTTTCCTGAGTTTCCTCTTCAGAGCTGATTGCCCTGAAGTCATTGGGTGGTTCTGAAAAGAAATAGACCTCACCGTACATGGGAAAAATCTCCTGTAGCTCAAAGCACGCTAGATTGCCTCTCTTGGAGCTGTGATGTAAGAATTTTCTGTGTAGTCATGTGCATCAGCTGAGATAATGCACTATTTTAACTTGGCAGCCTCCGAGAGGACATTCATGAAAGCTTTCATTAGGTGTTTATATAGAGAATAGAAAAGGAAACACATGCCACAGAAGTTTGCCTGTACTTTCCGACAGCTTAGTGCTAGATCTTATTATGGCTGTAAATCTCTTCTGTAACTACTTGTCTCCTCGGCTGCCAGACTCTTGGCAAGGTGTCTGTGTTTTGCTGAGAGTCCTTTGCAGCAGTAGGAGGTGAGAAATTACAAGTGCGATGTCCTGAGCACCATAAAAATACATATGTATTTTTAAATTGGTGATGGTGTATATTAGAGCACACTGCCCTGACATCTTTTCAAAGTTGCTGCAAGGCTGGAGCTATGCAGAATTATTCTCCTTTGTTACAGTCAGCATTCTTGTCTATAAGGAGATTTCAAGTCTTCTTCCTACCTGCCAAAAGCCCTCCTCCATACTAATATTTTTATCATCTCACAAAGTGTCTCCTCTGTTTTGGAGAGAGAACTGAGAATGAGGGGTTTAAAAAAGAAAGGAAAGGTGAAAGAACATACAGTTATCTGTGGAATAAGGTGGGGTTTTAGAATCATAGAATGGTTTGGGTTGAAAGGGTTGTTAAAGTACTGTCAGTACTGGAAGCTGTTCTAAGTTCTCCCCGCAGCCTTCTCTTCTCCAGGCTGAACAACCCCAACTCTCTCATCCTGGCCTCATAGCAGAGGTGCTCCAGCCCTTGGATCATCTCTGTGGCCTCCTCTGGACTCGCTCCAGCAGCTCCATGTTCTCCCTGTGCTCAGGACTCCGGAACAAGGTGCAGGACTCCAGGTTTAGTCTCCTCAGAGCGGAGCAGAGGGGCAGAATCCCCTCGCTCCCAGCTGGTCCCACAGCTCTGGATGCAGCCCAGGACACGGTTGGTTTCTGGGCTGTGAGCACATGTTGCAGGCTCATGTTGAGCTTCTCCCCCCCCAGCACCCCAAGTCCTCCTCAGAGCTGCTCCCAGTCCATTCTCAGCCAGCCAGGATTGCTCTGACCTGGGTGCAGGACCCTGCACTTGGCCTTGTTGACCTTCTTGTGCTGCTAAGGGGAGAAAATCAGCTCTGGTCTCGGTGCTGGATTTTGTGCAGAAGCTGTGAAGCTTTTGGGGTGCTTGGCTTCAGAAACAAGCCATGTCAGTCTGACGTTGTCATGTGTGCTGGTAATACTCTCACTGACCTGCTGGAGTTGTTAATGATATTACTGCCTTGAAATTAATGTTTTGAGTGGAGAATAAGGACTGACAGCTTGATGTCAGTGACCTGGGAGAAGGGAAACAGGATGGGATCCCATGCACTGGGGTCAGGTCACTGGTTAAAGTTTTAGCTTGGGGGCTAGGAGGTGAAAGTAATATTCATTGCAGGCTGTGGAAAGCTCTTATTTATTACAAATATTTGCATAAGACTTCCTAGTGTGCAGTTTACAAAGTCATGAAGTTTCTGCAGTGCTCGTATTTTAATAGTCTTGCATCTTGGTAAACAATTAAAATGATATTGAAGACCTGGAATGAGATTGTTTTTTAAAAACCTTTATTATTTCTTTTAAATTCTTAAATTTTAAGCTGGGGAAGCTTCAGCTTGTGGGCCAGGCATGCCAGTGCCTATCTTCTGCTGCTTAAATACATTTGATTAAATTAAGAGCATTAAGCAATTTTTAAGTTTCCCTAAACAATGGATGGATTTTGCTGTGATTATTACGTGAGTCAGTTATAATAATCCCTTTTCACTGTGTAGTTTCGTTGCTGAAACCGAACGCCGAAGTATTGCTGGGAACTCCCTTATAAACAACCCAGCGCCCAATTTGCAGGAGAAATCTTTCTCGCTCTGTCCTGTTATAGCACAGCCTGTATTTATTTCAGTAATGATGTGGATGCAGGAGATGAGTTGTCCAAAGGGATCACATGGCTTTACTGGGACACCGGGATAAAAGCGTGCAGTGTTCCACAGTTCGGCTCCTCACGCAGACTCCCCTTTGTCTGCACGGGGTCTCTCAGAGCTTGTCCTGACCTTTTCAGAGCAGGACACTGCAGCTCTACAAGTTTCTCACATTAGCACTTGGACTAGGCTATTTCTGCATGTTGACCGAAAGAATTTGAGATGCTGAATAGTCCGTGCAATAACTGAAGTGGGATTTAAAAGCACTAGATGGGCTACTGTTTCCTGCCCTGCTGTTGCAGGGTTAGCAGAAAAACTACTTCAAGATGTCCAGCTCCTGCTTCACATTTGTTCAGAGATGCTTGTACGTGTCTGTTGGCCCCACGGGGTGAAATTTAACCCCACTGCCATACCATAGATAAACACCACAGCTTCTTGGAAGGAGCAGAGAATGGTGGGGAGCTCTGACTTTTGCAGGGTGTGAAACACTGGAGAAGTCAGCACTCATCTTCAGGCTCACAGTCCCTGCTCTGTTCTTTGTCCCTCACATTTCATAGAATCACAGAATCAGGGAAAGGTATCTCAAACCCCATCCAGTCCCACTCCTGCCATGGGCAGGGACACCTCCCACTGGATCAGGGGCTCCAAGCTCCATCCAACCTGCCCTTGAACCCCTCCAGGGATGGGGCAGCCACAGCTTCCTTGGGCAACCTGGGCCAGGGCCTCCTCACACTCACAGGAAATAATTTCTCCCTAAGATCTCATTTCAATCTCCCTCATCCTCCCCCTGCCCTCCCTGACCCAGAGCCCCTCCCTGGCTTTCCTGGAGCCCCTTTCATCACTGGAAGCTGCTCTAAGGTCTCCCCGCAGCCTTCTCTTCTCCAGGCTGAACAAACCCAACTCTCTCAGCCTTTCTTAGCCATTTTGTAGCCTCTATTCTTGTGTTTCAGTAATATTTTCTTGAAAGAGGGTGGTCATTAGTCTGGAGTCTACTTTGATGAATTATGGACCAATTTTATGTGTGTATGCTTGTGCCAAAGTGTTAGGAGAAAGCACCGAAATGCTTGACATACTAAATGCCATAAAATTGCAGCTTGTTGATCGGCAGTGTTGTAAAATAAATGTCTATATGTGATTGGTGGTCTTTAATGCATGAGGTTTATAATACTCATGTTTGTGAGAGATTTCCTTACATGGGAATTCAGTATTTGATAATTAACTCATAGCTAGCAGCGCTATGCAGAAATGTAATCCTGTGCTTTTCAGATTACCTGTTTTAAAATGAGTCAAGGTAATTACTTTATCTGCAGTTACGACACCAATTTTACAGAAATGTAATGTTCTTTGCTGTGTTCTTTCATAAGCTGCGCTTGCAGTTGTCTTCTGCAGGCCCACAGTGCGCAGAGCTCTTCTGGGCTCTTCATTGGCAGAAGATTCATTGTTAATAGGCAAAAATGAGTGTCGTGCTGCTATTCTGTAGGACACAGGTTGGTCAGACAGAATGGACATGAGCATGGACTTGGCTGTGAGCTAAAGACACAAAAAAACCCCTCATGCAATGCTCCAGGCTTGGGGAAGAGTGGCTGGAAAGCTGCCCAGTGGAAAAGGACCTGGGGTGCTGGTCGGCAGTGGCTGAACACGAGCTAACAGTGGCCCTGGTGTCCAAGAAGGCCACCAGCATCCTGGATTGGCTCAGCTGTGGGGTGACCAGCAGGAGCAGGGAAGGGATAGTCCCCTGCACTTGGTGCTGGGGAGGCTGCATCTCGAATCCTGGGGTCAGTTCTGGCCCCTCACTCCAAGAAGGACCTGGAAGGGCTGGAGCGTGTCCGGAGAAGGGAACGGAGCTGGGAAGGGGCTGGTGAACAGGGGTTGTGGGAGCGGCTGAGGACCTGGGGGGGAGTTGTTCTGGAGAAGAGGAGGCTGAGGGGTGACCTCATGGCTCTGTACAGCTCCTGGAGAGAAGATTGTGGTGAGTTGGATGCTGGGCTCTGCTCCCAAGGAGCAGCGATGGGAAATGGCCTCAAGTTGTGCCAGGGGAGATGGGCAGAGTGGTGAAGACCTGGCAGAGGCTGCCCAAGGCTCCTCCCAGTGGTGGAGTCTCCATTCCTGGAGGGGTTCAGAAACTCTACAGATGTGTCACTTAGGGACAGGGTTTAGCAGGCACGATGGGGTTGGGCTCACAGATGGACTGGATTAACTTAGAGGTCTTTTTCCAACCCTAATGACTGTGATTCTAAAAATGTGAGTGTAGTACAATGACTTTTGAGAGTGTTGGTCTGATCCCCATGGAAAAGGGATTTCTTCGCAATGTTATAAGCAGCTCAAGTTCTCCTCTTCCTCTCAGTGTTGTCACTCCATGGGTTGCTGGCAGAAGAATGATTGTCAGCACTGAGAGACCTGATGGAGATAAACAAGAACAGCAGCATGGGAAAGAACCTTGGGAATGCAATGCCATCCTCCATTATGGTGAAATCAGGATGTGTCCTTCTTAATATATTTCCTTCTTATTGTTAATAAAAATATATATTGAGAGAAAGGGGGAGAAAAATAAGCGGATATACCGACAAAATGTGGGAAATGCCTGGGACTTAATTGATACAAGAGGAAGAGAACTGAGAACCTTGAGCATTGTCCTAGGAACAGGATGTAGCAGCTACCTGGGCTACGATAACAGGTTTACAAAGATGGCTTAATTCTGTGCTGTTGAACTAAAAAGAAACTCAGAATGCAGTGGTGATTCTTATCTTGCACAAAGTGTCGTGCTAGGTGCTTGGGTATAAATCTTATCAGATGTGTTGAAGTAACCATATTTATGATGCCACGTGTGGGCTCTGTTGTATTCCTGGAATCAGAGGCAATTTGTCACACCAGCTGTCTGACATTGCCTTTTGGAATGAAGTTTTGCTGCAGGGACGTGGTGCTGGAAGGTCCTGATCTCCACAGTCCACTGTGTTAAGGGTCACTGTGGGAATGGAGCATCCTGTTGGGGTGGGATGGGGGTCCCTGTCTCAGTGACAGGGAGGAGTTTCCCAAAGTTTGATATCCTGCCTAATTTGATTATCCTGTAGATGCTGTTGTTCCTGAGAATCATAGAATCATAGAATCACCAGGTTGGAAGAGACCCACCGGATCATCGAGTCCAACCATTCCCACCAAACACTAACCTATATCCCTCAGCACCTCATCCACCTATGCCTTAAACCGCTCCAGGAAAGGTGAATCAATCCCTGGGCAGCATATTCCAATGCCCAATGACCCTTTGTGTGAAAAACTTCCTCCTGATGTCCAGCCTAAATCTCCCCTGGTGGAGCTTGAGGCCATTCCCTCTCGTCCTGTCCCTTGGGAGAAGAGCCCAGCTCCCTCCTCTCCACAACCTCCTTTCAGGTAGTTATAGAGAGCAATGAGGTCTCCCCTCAGCCTCCTCTTCTCCGGGATAAACACCCCCAGCTCTCTCAGACATTCCTCTTCTTCACCAACCCCTTCACCAGCTTCGTTGCTCTTCTTCGGACTCTCTCCAGAGCCTCAACATCCTTCTTGTGCTGAGGGGCCCACAACTGAACACAGGATTCAAGGAGCGGCCTCACCAGTGCGGAGTACAAAGGGAGAATAACCTCCCTGGCCCTGCTGGTCACACTGTTTCTGATACAAGCCAGGATGCCATAGGCTTTCTTGGCCACCTGGGCCACTGCTGGCTCATGGTCAGTCGCTGTCAACCAACACCCCCAGGTCCTTCTCCTCCAGGCAGCTTTCTAGACAGACTTCTAGTCTGTAGCTCTGCATAGGGTTATTGTGCCCCAAGTGCAGGACCCGGCATTTGGCCATGTTAAACCTCATCCCATTGGTCTCAGTCCATGTATCCAGCCTGTTCCGATCCCTTTGCAGAGCCTCCCGACCCTCCAGCAGATCCACACTTCCACCCAGCTTAGTGTCATCTGCAAACTTGCTAAGGGGTTGTCTCAGTAACGCTAAGGGCTGCCCTCAGTAACTTCAAGTTTTAAGTTCATCATCATGTTTCCCTTTTGCAGTGTGGAACTTCTTAGAAGGGAGGCTTTGTAGTGCTTCCTGTGGTGCACATGAGGAGCATGAGGCTCAACCAGGGTCTTGTGCAAGGTCTTGTACCTGGGTTGGGGCAGTCCCAAGCACAAATCCAAGTTGGGCTGAGAATGAATCGAGAGCAGCCCTGAGGACAAGGACTTGGGGTGCTGGTGGGTGACAAGCTCTGTGTTAGCTGCCAATGTGTGCCTGCAGCCTGGAAACCAACCGTGTCCTGGGCTGCATCCAGAGCTGTGGGACCAGCAGGGAGGGAGGGGATTCTGCTGCTCTGCAATCGTAAGACCCCACCTGGAGTGCTGTGTTCTGTTCTGGAGTCCTGAGCACAGGAAGGACATGCAACTGTTGGAATGAGTCCAGAGGAAACCACAGAAATGATCCGAGGGCTGGAGCAGCTCTGCTATGAGGCCACACTGAGAGCTGGGGTTGTTCAGCCTGGAGAAGAGGAGGCTGTGGGGAGACTTAGAGCAGCTTCTAGTGCTGAAAGGGGCTCCAGGAAAGCCAGGGAGGGGCTCTGGATCAGGGAGGGCAGGGACAGGACAAAGAGGAACGGTTTCCAGCTGAGAGAGAGGAGATTGAGATGAGATCTTAGGGAGAACTGTTTTGCTGTGAGGGTGTGGAGGCCCTGGCCCAAGAGCAGGGGTGGCTGCCCCATCCCTGGAGGGGTTCAAGGGCAGGTTGGATGGGGCTGGGAGCCCCTGATCCTGTGGGAGGTGTTCCTGCCCATGGCAGGTGGGACTTGATGGGCTTTGAGGTTCCTTCTGACCCAAACCCCTCTTTGATTCTATGATTCTGTGATTATTTGCAGCCATGGAACAGGAGGTCAGCGATATGCAGGGTTGGGATATATTGTCATATACGTGATCCTTCTCTTCAGGAGGATATGAAATGCGTTTAGAGAAGCTGTACAAAACCTTTTTTTCCCCAATGAAATTAACTTACCTGCTTGGTGAAGGTCTGGGCTCTCCCCCGCCTAATGGTTCAGAAAACCAGATGCTGGTTAGGTTATAAACATGAAGGAAAAGAAAAGACTTCTTGGCATGGCAGAGCTGGAGTAAATACCTCCCTGGTCTGAAAGCAAGCTGAATCAAAGCCCTAGCATCAAGAGAACCCAGACAATGGAGACAGTTCTCCTAATGTGACCTTCCTTACTGTAAAAACCAGGCCACAGTGAGCCTGGCTTTATCTGTTTTATCCTATCTCTCAGTCTACATCCAGTGAATAATAAAATCATTATCTCTTTTAAGGCAGCAGTGTTTCCAGTGAATTTGCTACTAGGTGGTGTGGAATAGACTGCTGACATTCATAGCCTCGGATGCCTTGGTAAATGGAAGACTTTCAAGGGTGCTTGATTAGTTGTGAGATGGTAAATAGCTGAAATTTGTAACTGACTTTCTTCTACAAGGACAGGAGCTCTTTAGGTGCAAGTTGTACAAAGTCTTGTGGAAACACCTGACAGCAACGTCACCTGGTGTGTTAGACATGTCTTGAATAATATCTTGTGTCCTTAATGGACTTCAGTGTTTGAGGCTGGTGCAAACACATAAGGAGAGGTCCAAAGCCTCTCAAAGTCTCCAAAGACATCTTTGATTTAAAACTGGCCTTTATTTACTGCTCTTTGCAGGAATAAGTGTTGCTGGAGTGCATGACTTGTAGCTACGTAGCTTAAAATGTATTTCATGGTGCTGTGAATAGTGCACAATTATGTGTGAATTAAAAGCACCATAATTTTCTTTCAAAAGGAATGCAGGCACAGCAGCTGCTTCTGCTTGAAGTTGTTGAACTCTTGTGACATTATGCATGGCTTTTGTTTAAACACCTCCTGTGGTCAGGAACAAACACAAATGAACTCGCAGAGGATTTTTATTGTGGTTCCAGTTACAGGCTGGAGCATCTTTCCAGGTGTCTGGGATTGGGAGGCGTAATTAGGCAAAGTTTTTCTGTATAGTAAGACCCTTTAGTAATTCTCCTCACAAGCAATTACTGTTGTTCAAAGGCCCGTGTGCTGTTTTAAGTAGAGCACAAGTCTAGAATAGGACTTTAATATTAACCTTTCCTTCTAATGAAGCATCCAAGTATTAACAGCAAAGGGCACAAGTTCTGCCATGAGTAATTTTTCCTGTATCATTGAGACCACTGTCAGAGGTTCAAGGATACCGGCTCTACCATCACTCAGCTGTTGGGAATTTGATGCTGCAGTGATCGACTCTGAGGAGATTCTGTGGAGAGGATGTTGCTTGCAGCAAGCGAGAACCGTGACTTCATCCAAGAGTGCTGCTGCCATTGTGTTACAGCCAGGCTTTAATGGAATCAGGCGGTCACATTAAATTAATCCGTTTTACATGAAGCCCATCAGCGAACATTTAATTTGCTTCAATAAGAAGTCAGTGCATGTAGGATCAAAATGGTCTGTGCTTGGGATAATCTGGAAGAATCGCTGTATTGCAACATCTTAAAAATGCTCACTTAAACAAGAGGGAGCATTTGTGAATATGCTAATGGCTTAATGCAGCCTCATCTCTAATTTAGTGCAAAACTAAGACAGGAAAATGATCTCTTAAACAAGGATTCTAAAAGTGATGCTTTGCTGCTTGTTTGGGTTTGGGGTTTTTTTGCTTAACAAAATTAAAAAAGCTTCATAGCAATTTTTTAAAATGAAATCCATCTTGCATGGACCAGTTCTTTTGAGCCAATGAAAAGATGCAGATGACTATTTGTGTTTACAGTCCCAAGCTGCTGCCTTGTAATGGGAATGGTTTAGTGAAACAGTGGGTGGAGAGAATCATAGAATCATAGAACAACCAGGTTGGAAGAGACCCATCGGATCATCGAGTCCAACCATTCCTATCAAACACTAAGGTGAATCAACCACCTCCCTGGGCAACCTCTGACACTGCCCAATGACCCTTTCCGTGAAAAACTTCCTCCTAATCTCTAGCCTAAATCTCCCCTGGCGGAGCTTGAGGCCATTCCCTCTTGTCCTGTCCCCTGTCACTTGGGAGAAGAGCCCAGCTCCCTCCTCTCCACAACCTCCTCTCCAGGAACTGCACAGAGCCGTGAGGTCTCCCCTTAGCCTCCTCTTCTCTAGGCAAAGAAAAGAAAAGAGAGGTTCTTCTTTCAGGTAAGAAATACCATTACAAATGGTTAAGTGGAGACCGATGAGGCAGTGGCAGCTTGGTATCATCAAGGTACCAGAGGAGGCCCCAAAGATCATCTGAGGGTTGGAGCAACCTCCTGTACAAGCACAGGCTGGGAGAGTTGGGTTGTTCAGCCTGGAGAAGAGAAGGCTCTGGGGAGACCTTAGAGCAGCTTCCAGGGCTGAAAGAGGCTTCAGGAAAGCTGGGGAAGGGCTCCTGATGCAGGAGTGCAGGGATAGGATGAAGGCAACGGTTTTCATCTGAATGAGGGGGAGATTGGGATGAGATCTTAGGGAGAAATGTTTTGCTGTGAGGGTGGGGAGGCCCTGGCCCAGGTTGCCCAGAGCAGTGGTGGCTGCCCCATCCCGGGAGGGGTTCAAGGGCAGGTTGGATGAGGTTGGGAGCAACCAGATCCAGTGGGACGTGTCCCTGCCCATGGCAGAGGGTGGAACTGGATGGGTTTTGAGGTCGCTTCTAACTCAAACCATTCCATGATTCTGTGGTTCTATGTAGGTTTCTCTGTATCTGACCAGAGAGCCTTGGACACAACGCTTTCCTATCCGAAGTCACCGCAGTGTTTCTCTTGGGCACCGTGCGCTGCCCACATTTCTCTCTTGGCACATCACAGGACGAGGCTGCAGATCCTTTTGTGTGGGAACAGAAGTTTGCACAGCTGATGGGCCGTTAAGTCAATTTGAATGAAATCAGTGTATAACAAGCAGAGTTACAAACTGCAATGTTGATAGTTATTATTGAGGTGTTGGAGAGGGGATTAGTGGGCATGTTGCTGCAGAGCCGCAGCAAGAGGCACAGCCTGTAACTGCCGTGAGTAATGCAAAAGGATTAAATCTCTGAGGCTGTGCAACTGATCTGTTGAATCTCTTTCCGGCACGGATGAGCAGTGCACCTCGCCATTTGGAGCTCCTGTAAACAACCGATGGGTGTCAAAAGGATCCTAACATGCCTAAGAACAAGCAGTGCTGCCACTTGGAAGCGGGAGCTCTAAGACGTGTCTAACCTGTGACAGCAGAGCCCAAACGCTCCAGGCAGCACCCTAGGCGGAATGACATGGTCCTGCTGTAGCTTGTGTGGTTTCTTCTGTCTTCTTGCAAGTTTAGTACATCAGAGAATGCACCTTGGGTGTTTCCTCTTCAACAGATGAGCAAGACTGGGTACATCTCATGCTGGGAATGGGATAGTGGTGTCTTAGTGTGCAGGGGAAAACAATGATACCATTCTCTGAAGAAGCATGGACAGTCCATCCCATCCTTATGTTTTTTTGCAGGAACCATTACCTGTTCATCTTTTCATAAGCATTTTATAGTCATTGCTCAAATTAACACTTTTGTTTCCTAGACTTAAGCACCAGCTATAAAGTTCTCCTTTCTGCTACTGCTTTCGTCCCAAAAAACTGATGGGTAGAAGCTCCAACAATAGCAAAAGGGAGTGAAACGCTTCAGATTCAGCACCTGGGAGAAGGTGCAGGGAAAAACGTAGAGAACTGTTGATGTTTTCTGTTCTGTTTCTGTTTGGTGGTTTTCCTTTCTGCTGACTCAGTGACAAAATGCCAGGAAGAAGGGTCTTGTCTTCCCTGAGACTTTTGCTTCTGGAAAAAATACATTGTCATTAATCGTCATTGGAGGAATATATGCTTCCTTGCAGGATGACTTTTTAATGAAAGAAATAGTGCAGTTGATACTGTCAGGCATCATTAACTGGTCTACTTGTGCCTTTCTGTCTCGAAGCAGGTTTGTATCAGACATACTTTGCAAGCATGTTTTTTGTTGTGTAAACAGTATCATACTTGCATCTAAAATCCTGGCTCTTAAGAAGAAAATTACTGAGCACTTTTGGGAAAGGCAAACTTCTCTTTTAACTGAACTTTGTGTGATACAATCACTGAATCACGGAATGGTTTGGGTTGGAAGGGATATCAAAGCCCACCCAGTCCCACCCGTGCCACGGGCAGGGACACCTCCCACGGGATCAGGGGCTCCAAGCCCCATCCAATCTGCCCTTGAACCCCTCCAGGGATGGGGCAACCACCCCTGCTCTGGTCAACTTGGGCCAGGGCCTCCCCACCCTCATAGCAAAATTTTTCTCCCTAAGATCTCACCTCTGTCTCCCCTCTTGCAGCTCAAAATCATTCTCGTCATCCTCTCCCTGCCCTCCCTGATCAAGAGCTCCTTCCCAGCTTTCCTGGAACTCCTTTCAGCAGTGAAAGCTGTTCTAAGGTTTCCTTGGACCCTTCTCTTCTCCAGGCTGAACAACCTCAACTCTCATCCTACCCTCATAGCAGAGGTGCTCCAGCCCTGGGATCATTTCCATCCAACGGATCCGTGTCCTTCATGGATTTGGGCAGTAAATCACTATTCTGCTGAACTGTGCAATTCCCATCACTGCTCAGTATTCCTAACCCTGCCTTAATACTGGGAGAGGAGAGAGAGAGGTATTTGAGAGCAAGTCCAGAGAAGAGCAACAAAGCTGGTGAAGGGGCTGGAGAACAGGCCCTTATGAGGAATGACTGAGAGAGCTGGGGGTGTTTATGCTGGAGAAGAGGAAGCTGAGGGGAGACCTCATTGCTCTCTATAACTACCTGAAAGGAGGTTGTGGAGAGGAGGGAGCTGGGCTCTTCTCCCAAGGGACAGGGGACGGGACGAGAGGGAATGGCCTCAAGCTCCACCAGGGGAGATTTAGGCTAGAGATTAGGAGGAAGTTTTTCACAGAAAGGGTCATTGGGCATTGGAACAGGCTGCCCAGGAAAGTGGTTGATTCCCCTTCCCTGGAGGTGTTTAAGGGACTGGTAGACAAGGTGCTGAGGGACATGGGTTAGTGTTTGGTGGGAATGGTTGGACTCAATGATCCGACAGGTCTCTTCCAACCTGGTGATTCTATGGTTCTATGATTTGTGTTCATTGATGCAGGTACTCAGGGAGTAGGGAAGTGTTGTGCCAACATAGACTGCTCAGTTTAGTTTCATGAACATTAAGCCTTAAAAACTTAGAGGCGCCTTTAAGGGATGTTATCCAATTCTTGAGGTGTCGCTGTCAGCTTCCTTCAGTGTAGGAGATGATGCTGGTATCGGTGGCCTGGCAGCTACTCTTCCACTTTCAAAGGGAAGGCAGAAGTTTGTGGTGTGACTCAGCTGTACAAGAATACTGCTTTAAGCAATGTTAATCCTGGCTGACTATTCATATGTTTTGTTTGTCTAATATCCTTGTAATGTCGCTGTTCCCATAAAGAAAGCCAGCATCCTTTGTTCTCCTCTGAGCTATGCAAGACATGACTGCAGAAGCAGTTTGGGGCCTGAAGCTGCAGTGACTGAATGCTGCTGGAATGTGATGTGTCACATCTGGCAAAAGGGGAGCCGATCCAGAGCTTCTGAAATTCAGCTTAGCCCTTTAATTTGGGGGTGGGTAGGTGGTGGTTAGAACTCAAACATCCTTGGTAGGTGGAAAGAGAGGAAGGGACCTTGGTTAGGGCTGAAATTAATATTGCTGGTTCTTTTAAAGAAATAACTCTGCATAAAAATAATAAGAAACCCCGAAACCTGGGAGATTGAGATGGCAATGCTTGTCATTCTGGGTAAAAAGAAGATTTTTGGATGCGGTTGGAAATCACAGCAATCGAAGCCAAGTATTATATGTATTTGAGAGCAGCAGGAGCAGCTGGCTAGTCGATATCCTGCAGCAAGTGTGGGAAGGCTGCTGGGTTCGAAGCCTACGATGTGTGTGGCTGTTTCCCTTGGGGGTCTGAGAGCCCTCCTCTTTCCTGCCACTGCCTCTTCTGTGCAGAGTTACCTGTCCAGTCTGCTTAAGCCTGTGGAGGTGGTTAATCAGACATGTTTCTCCCTTCTGTGAGGATGAGGGAGCACCAGATATTTGGGCCCTTCGTCAACATTTTTGGCTGCACGTACAAGTGGTGTCGCTGAGGAGCAGAGGGCATCTGCAGCCTGCTGGGACAGACCTGGGGGAGACTGTCCTCTGCTCTTAGATGGCAGCCGAAGAAAAAGATATGATTTCATATATAAGTTATTCTCCCAGTAATTTAGTGTGTGGAATACTGAAGACAGCAGAGCCATAGTTTGCATCCCAGTGGTGTATGGATCCCTTCCTGCTGCATGGGCTGAAGTGTGTGGTACCTTGGAGTGTGTAGCACCCGGCTGCCTTTTTAAAGTCCTCTGTGTTCCAGCAAATGCAGGATGATCACGTAATGAGCAGTCATTCTATTGTCTCACTTCCTTGGAAGTTTAAATGGAGAATTAATCCTCTGCTCCTTTTTTGTCCCTACCTTCCCATCCAGCTCCTTCCTCTCTTGGCTAAAAATGGTCTCATGAGGTTTGAGTGTAAGGAGAAAGCAAGATTGGAGTTTTCAGCTGTTAAGTGAGGTTAATCAGCTTGGTAGTGGGTGGGAGAAATGTGCTCTGATGTTAAGAATGTGATATTAATGGTTAGCAGGACCCTTTATCAGTCCCTTCTGGTAGGCAGGAACCTTTTGGTTAAAAGAAAACACCTGATTTTTTTATTGTTCCTGTAATTACAGGGAAGACAGAATTTGTGGAGTGTGTGTATAAAATAAGTCATCCCCTTTTCCTCTTCTCTTCAAGACACATTCTGGAGTCTGAGGTAAAGGAATTAGGGCTGTAGATCCCTGTTCTGCAAAATGCACTTCCACTGGCACAAAGTGAAGGAATGGAACTACTGGAATGTCAGCAGGATGAGGAAGGCTGAGCAGCATTCAAGATGCATAATTTTGGCAGCCACCCAGGACGGCTGCACTGCTGGGGAGGGATGCTAATCCTTTTTCTTAGCTTTTGGCACAATTGGTAAAAATATGCGGATAGGTTTTCAAAAAATACATCCTTTCTTTTTTTTTTTTTCCAGAGTGCACTGTGGGGATGCAAATAATAGAGCAGGATAGCCTGAATACAGGCAACATTCCTTGTTTCAACGGTGAAAACCTTGAGAAGCAGCATATCAGTTTGTGCAGTGTCTGGTTGACTTCCATCCCTAAATGACAGCTGCTGGCAGAAGGACCAGAAGGGATGCTGAAAGCCACGCAGCTCTGCTCCTGTGACAGAAGGAGCCCATCTTACAGATTGCGAATATAATTGGCTGCTTTAATTATTTTACCTTCTTGACTTCAATATTAAAATCTGAAAACTGGAGATACTCTTTTTATAGAAATGTACATGTAATTAGTAGTCAAAAAAACAAACAGGAGTTTAAACATTTGATGACAAATGCAGATTTCGGCCTCGATATTTTGCTCTGCTTGGCAGTAAATCCTTGCCAGTAAAAAGATGCTCGAGTATCCTGCGTAAATCAAACTCCAGCTGCACAAGGGAGAATTCCCACGCTATTATGTTGGATATTCCTGCAGCACAATAGCAGGAAAGAGTGGATGTAGCCAGCATGTCGTATTGGCGCTGTGCTCGTCAGAGTGGCTGCTGCCGCATCGAGGTGTAACCCGTTAAGGTGCCGCGATGGTGGCTGGTGAGGGAAAGCTGCAATAGCGCTGCGCCTGCTGCAGCCGCACTGCCTTCCATCTCTGCTGGACTGGAATCTGCTCAGTGAATGCAGAGGTGGATCGAGTAGCACAGCGATTACGTCTGCACACTGCAAATCAGCCGCCTCAGCAGGAATAGCCTGTAATCCGACCATCACCACATTTCCTTGGGGATTTGAAAAGAGGATGAAACAGTGCCTTTTGGCAGATTTAACCTTGCGTTGTCAGGAACGCTTTGACTTAATAGATTTCTGGGCCCATGGTTTGTTGTTTTCAGTTAAACTATAAAAAGCGCTGAAATGGCAACAGAAATGATGGTAATGGTACTGGGAGAGTACAGGGTTGCTTTTAACCATGTGGTATCCAGAGCTCCTTTTCCAGAACTGTAATTCCTGTTATAGCAGAGTGGGCAGCTCTGGTGTGGCACTAGAGCCTTTGTGGAGTGGCACATGTTTTACTTTCTCCCTCCTCTCCAACTCAAACCACATCCACGTGGATGAATGTGCATTGTCAGCTCTGCCAACAATCTGACTTTTTGAGGTAGCATTGGCAAAATCCAGGGTTTTATCTTGAAAGGGTTTCAGTGCCTAAAAAGAAAGGATATTTTTACGCTTAATCCAATAATGAATTTGAACATAATGATGCCTGTAGTATGAGGTTTAATTATACAGTTTATGGCTGTAATTCCTTCTGTGCTCTCTGCACTGCAGCAGCTGTGAGTGTGTACACCTTGCACTCAGGGATGCTTGTCCGAGTACTCCGCCTGCAGTTGTAGTGGTGGGAAATGAGGAAGCAGGTGGATTATTGAGGATTTTGGTGTAGAAGGTGCATGAATGTATGAATTGGTCGGACCAAACAGATAACTATTGCTATGGCTGAATAACTGTATGCTTTAAGATTTAGTCTGGACATTAGGAAAAAAATTTTCACAGAAAGGGTCATTGGGCAGTGTCAGAGGCTGCCCAGGGAGGGGGTTGATTCCCCTTCCCTGGAGGGGTTTAAGGGACGAGTGGACAAGGTGCTGAGGGACATGGGTTAGTGTTTGATAGGAATGGTTGGACTCAGTGATCTGGTGGGTCTTTTCCAACTTGGTTATTCTATGATTCTGTGTCACTA
Source organism: Coccyzus lansbergi (assembly GCA_033558105.1). Lineage (NCBI taxonomy): Eukaryota > Metazoa > Chordata > Aves > Cuculiformes > Coccyzidae > Coccyzus > Coccyzus lansbergi. The sequence continues at coordinate 166,412 of JAUMJK010001148.1, forward strand.
CAGCAGACTGATGATTCAGATAACTTACCTTCAACTGATTCTTTTTGCACTGGACGTTTCCCAACTTATTTGTGATCAAACCTTGCACAGGAGGTGGGGAAGATACTGATCTAAATGAAAGAGGATTGAGATTTCGTTCTCTCACAAACTCGGTGTTACTGGTTTGGGGGTGTACAAATGAGGGGAACCATCTGCTTCACATTTCAAGTAGCTGTCATCATCCTACAGCTATCAGAAGACTTGTGGTTTGAGGGGGGAAAAAGAAATTCCTTTTCTCCATAGTTAACACTTTGCCTTCAAATCTTGTCTTTCAGATGGGAAGAGGAGCTGACAAGGAGACTGAGTCTGGAGTCTATGGTAGAAACCTTGCGAGAGGTAAGGTTTGAGTAGCAGTATTGCAAGGTGTAGGTTTTCTCTGTACATTTCATGTTGCCCAGAGAAGCTGTGGCTGCCTCCGCCCCGGAGGTGTTCAAGGCCAGGTCGGATGGGGCTTTGAACAAATGGATGCAGTGAAAGGTGGGACCTTGGCAAGGCAGGGCGATGGGACTAGATGGATTTAGAGGTGCCTTCCAACCCAAACCATCTTACAATTCTATGAAATTGTTTAAGTAAAAAGCTGTCTTCTAGATAGAGCAGCTGACTGCTTTGCTGTGTGCTAGAGAACAGTGCTGCTGCTTGGGAGGTAAAGCAGGAAGGTGCTGAAGCTCTTGACAAAGTGCCCTGTGGGTGGTGATGTGCTGGATCAGCCCCGAGTGCCTTCCTTAAGTGAGGAAGCGTGTGTTGCCCTCTCACCTCCCTGTGTTCTCTCTGTTGCAGGAGGCGCAGGAAGCAGAAGCTCTCCAAGAGGAGTTAAATGAAAAGATTGAGCGACTGAAAGCCGAACTTGTGGTCTTTAAGGGTCTGATGAGTGACGTAAGTACATGGGAGAGAGAGTGGCCAGCTCCTGCTGCCTCCGTGAAATGTGTATGTCATGCCAATGGCTTCATTCATGACAAGGTTCTGGTCCTAGTGAGTGCCGCTTTGTAGTTAGCGTTCTGGCTGCGTTATGATCTAATGCATCAGACAGATCCCCCTTCCCCCTGCTTCCTGTCTGGTCTGTGCCGAGATGCATTAACTTGCTGCTTAGCCCATAACCCGGACTCTTCCCTCCCTTCCCGTCCCCCACAGCTGGTGCTGCCGCATTCAGATCTGCAGCCAGGGGGGAAATGTTGGGGAGCTCACAGGATAGGGTGAAGGGTTCATCTCCGAGCAGCACTGTAGGCTGCTAGCGAGGGGCATTTTCTCTGAGTCATGCAAGGAAGTCACATTCACAAAGGAACACGCTATACATGTTTCCCAGCTCCCTTTAGGAAAGCTCAGAAGGCATTAACCCCTTATCACTGGTTCACGTACTTGGCTTTGTTTCCAGTGCTGTTTCAACCTCACTTTTTTAAGGAAGATTTGTTTTATCAAGAATTTTCTCCTGTTGCATTAGAAACTCACTTCCCATCAAAACTTTTAGGCTGTGACTGGATAATTTTCTTGCATTGGGACATACTGAGTGTATGTCCTGGTGCAGCTACCCAGAAAGATAAGCCAGGTGACCACTCAGTGAGGTGCCCTTCTCTCACACTGAAGCAGTGCTGATGCCAGTTCTCCAATGAATGTGTCCTATTCTGCTTATTTATTCTGTAATTGTGTGTGGAACTGCTTATATAATCTTGCAGAACCTGCTCCCTGGTGTCAAATACATTCTCTCAGGGCCGCTAGATCGGTTCATGTAAAATTCAGCAATTAGCAGGCTCTTCTTTTCGTGTTTAATTGAGGATAAGCATGCTTGGTTAGAGGCAGTGGGAAAGGGAGAAACCTGTTAGGGCTGCATCACCATGATGGTTTTTTGGCTGAGGGAAAACTCAGTGTGGACAAAGAGGGTGGTGGTGATGGCAAACTTCCACGTGGACTGAGAACAAGCGTGCTCCGGGCTTTGCAAACTTGGGAAGGGCAGGGAGAGCCTAAGGGAAGCAGTGAGATTGCTTGTTTTGAATCCCAGTCTGTAAATATTTAGAGCAGGGAAACGCAAAATGTTGGGACCTGACCCTTGCCTTCCTGTGAATGAGAGTCACTGGTGCCTGTTCAGTCGATAAGACTGTGTTTAGAGTGTGTCAGTGTTTAGAGATCTCTTTTTCTTGGTGTGTTTGGAAAACAAACCCCTCTAACTTATCCAAAGGTGCTTGACAGGGGTTGGAGGAGAACTCTGTCTAATAATTAAAAAAGAAAATTAAAACAAACCCCTAAAGCTTTCTTCTTGGAAAGAGGATTTGGGATTTAAGGATGCTCAGCAAAGGGTTTTGTGCTTTTCTGGTCAGAGTGGAAGCATTCTCTAGCCATCGGAGTGGTACTTTCCAACAGAGGAAGTCTCCTCTAGGCTGGAAAATACCCTTTTTGTGGATTGATGTTTATCCATAAGGAGCCAGCTGTCCTGAGTGGGAGTATTCCTTATAAATTATGTTTATAATTACTGCCCAGAGGGAAAGAAGACAAAATATTTCTCATGTAGAATTTTTGCTAGACTGGAAGCCAGTGAATGCCCCTGAAGAGTATTTTCTGTGTCACAAACATTCATGGATCGCTAGATCCAGTCTTGATTTTATGTTTTTGTGGAATGTACGAAGTTGCTGAGTAGCCTGGATTCTGTCTTAAAAGCAACTTCTCCTTGCAGACACTATTTTTCTGCCTGAAAGAGGGGCAAGTGCTGGATGTTTACCAGGTTTTAAATTTCATTCTATTCTGCACATGTCCAACAGGGTTTTTCTCCTTAATTTTTAAAGCTTTACTGACCCTTAAGTTTCCTGTTGCCACATCTACCAGTCCAGGGGTGGGAATTGTGTTTTTGGTAGCAAATCACAGTTGAAATGTCATTCGAATCAGATGTGAATGTTGATTGTTAGCTGTCTGGTCTAGATTGTCCGTGTGCTGCCTTTCCCAGAGAACGAGATGTAATATTGTTTAAGAATGATATGCCCTGGGGTTAGAGAGATACTGCGCGGTATCTCCTCTTTCCTGAACTGTATAATAATAGAAGATAATCACTGCTGTCCTTCCTGCAGCCCATGACAGACCTGGACACAAAGATTCAAGAAAAGGCCATGAAGGTGGACATGGACATCTGTCGGCGAATCGATATCACAGCCAAGCTGTGCGATGTAGCGCAGCAGCGCAACTCGGAAGACGTTTCCAAGATATTCCAGGTGATTAGGCCATGAATTTTCCATAGGGTAGGACAAGAAGTGAGGGGTCAAGAGGGAGCAGTGTTGAGGAGTGTTTTCTAGGCCTTCTCTTGAAATTTCTCTCTGTAGAAATGTTTTCTTCTTTCTCGGTCTTGAAGTGTAGCACTCTCTTGCAATACTAAGGGCACAAAATTTAGAGCATTTCACAAAAGAAGTCTCAGGATGACCTTTGAGATGTGCTGTTAGTCTGATGATAGTCTACAATGAATCACAGAATAGTTTGGATTGGAAGGTACCCCAACATCCAGCTCCACCCTCTGCCATGGGCAGGGACACCTCCCACTGGATCAGGGGCTCCCAGCCCCATCCAGCCTGGCCTGGAACCCCTCCAGGGATGGGGCAGCCACCCCTGCTCTGGGCAACCTGGGCCAGGGCCTCCCCAAACTCATAGGAAAACATTTCTTCCTAAGATCTCATCTCAGTCTACCCTCTTGTAGCTGAAAACCATTCCCCCTATTCCTGTCACACCAGGCCCTTGGAAAAAAGTCCCTCCCCAGCTTTCCTGGAGACTTTTTCAGTATTGGAAGCTGCTCTAAGGTCTCCCCAGAGCCTTCTCTTCTCCAGACCGAACAACCCCAACTCTCTCAGCCTGGCCTCATATGGGAGGTGCTCCAGCCCTTGGATCACCTTCGGGGAGTTCTGGGAAAAGCAGCATTACAGGGTCTAATTTCGCGTGAATAGTTTCCTCACATAAGTTCCTCTCACAGGTGAGAGGTGTCTAGCTTGCAGGACTGTCATCTGGATGTGCTTATTTCTGGTTCAAGCTCCAAGGCCAGAAATAACACTTGTGTGGTGGCGAGCTACAACTGCTTTGTGAGACTAGAAACTGCAGGTGCTTTCCTTGAGCTATTGTGTCTCCTTGGTGATAGTAGGAAAGTAATCTAATTTGCTCCAAAAGCAGCTACAGCTCTGTGTGGGGCAAACATGTAACTCTCACTACTGTTGGTCTTTTGTCATAACTGCAGCTTCAACTGTGATTAACCCAGCTTCCTTCCACTTGATCTAAATGTGTCTTGTTTAGTCTTTCAGCAAATCTGATGCTTTTCTGTTTAGTGGTTCCATGGAGCTCTCTAAATGCTGTATAAAACCACTGTAAAAGATTCTCATGATCTCTACTAGTTGTGCTTTTGGGCTATGGTGAAGTGGTTTAAATGTTTGGTGGGTTGTTTTTTTTCCTTATATATCCTCAAAGATTCAAATCTTCTTCTCTGAGACAATTATTTTTCTAGCACATTGAGCCATCGCATTGTGCTAGTGGTTCCTTCTTGCCTTTGAGTAGGATTGCCACGTCTCTCTGCTCAACGCCCACTTTTAGTCAAGCATGCAGGGGTTAAAATGATCAACATGGAGAACAGTACTGATAAGGGACATCTTATATGCTGAGTAGAGAAAAAATGACAGTAGTGTGGGAGTTGACTGTGTGTTCATGATCCCGTGGCACCATCTGTGGTGTTCACAGTCCTCAGATGAAGAAGTGATCCTCTGTGCTCTTTGCAGGGGATTCCCTGGAGTTCTCTGCACTTTATAACCTTCTTTTTTTGGTGATTGTCCAGACATTCTCTTGGTGCGGTTAACCCTTCTTCTGTCAACCTGAGGACCAGTCTTCCTCTGCTGGTGGGGTGGTCATGACCCTGAAATAAAGGCTACCTAGAAAGGCTTCCTCTCTGCCCTTTTCTGGTGATTAAATGCTGGGAGCAACAGCCTGTGGTGGTGGCAGGAGAGGGAAAGTTCTGTCATTGCCCTCAAGCCTGCTGCTTGGGCTCTCCTGCAGCTTACGCTTCTCCCCTGTATCATTCTAACCTCTGCATGTTCCTGGTGGATCCTAGAGCGGTGTCAGTGAACAGACGAACACCTGTAGAGCGCTGGCAGCCTGCAGCTTGCTTTGCTCTTCGCCATTCTTGAACCGCTTCCTTGTGCTCTGTGTTTACCTCTCATTAACAGATGCAATTCCTGTCTTGAATACGAGTCCCCAGCTGTCTGGGAACTGATGAACAGTGATGTTCTCTCAAACCTAATGTCTCTCCTTCTTTATTTCTGCCCTTCATGGCACAGCACCTCAGTTGAACCTTCTAGTTACTCCTCTTCTCTCCGATTAAGGTGGCTTCCAAGAAGAAAGAACGCAAGCTCACGTCTGACGATGACCTCTCTGAACAGGATGGAGACAATGGCAGGTTCTCTGATGACGAAGTCAGCTGCTCGTTGAACATCACGGATGAGATGAAGCGTATGTTCAATCAACTGTGAGTATTGTGGACAGCATGGGGAAAACTTAGTCTGGAACTCAAGTACTGGGTTATTCCTGTTTGCTTCCAGAAGTACTACTTTTTTTCCACTCACTGCTCGCTCCAAGTTGAACCTGAGCTGCCAGTATGCTTCATTCTTGAAGGTTTAGTGAAGTTCAAATGAAATTAACAGAAGCTGATTTTTGTTCCTCCCTTGCTTAAGGGGGACAATAGAGAATTTTAAAATATAGTATTAAAAGTAGATGTGCTTATGCTGTTGTGACAGTAGTGAAAGGAGAAACGTGCAAAAAAAGAAGTACAGAATTTGAATCTATTCTGCATGTTTTGCGGAATACTAGATTTCTACAGTTGTGAAAAGAACCTGGCTGCTGCTTGGGCTGGATGGAGCTTGGCAACCTCGCTGAAAGCTCAGTTAAAAATGGATACAAACTTCTGTGGTATTTCCACGATTTCTCAGTGAGCTTTAGGCTGCTGTTGGTGCTGAATCTGTCCAGAAGCTCAGTTGCAGCAGTGGATGAGTTAATAGATTCAAAGATTGTCAGCGTTGTAATCCTTACTTGCAAGCTCTTATCTCCTGGACTGGTAGAATTGCAATGTATTTTGCCTGAAGTGGAATGTTAGGAAGCTGTGGAAGCTGAGAAGAGACTCTGCACCTTGGTGCTACACAAAGCAGCTCAGGATGCAGTTATAGGTGTGCCCTGCACTTCTCTTCCTCCTGTTCTGGAGGTGATGGTGGCTGCCACAGCCTGCTGAGGCTTTGGAGGGTCTGTGTTGTTTCCTTTTGTCAAAACCCCAGCAAGCACCGTGGGGCTGACTTTCCTAGTGTTTGAATATGGGTTTCTTCTGCTAGCTCCTGCTGTGAGTGTAGAGGGAAGTATTCCCAGTGTTTTCCCACACAATGTAGGACAGTATTGAACATGTAGGAGTGCACAAGAAATCATCTAAGAAGCACTAGCTCCTCTTCTGCTGTCAGCTGTGGCCAGAAGGTCTGTTTTCAGGGTGTACCTCTTTCTGTCTGACTGAATTTCATGTCTCGCAGGGCATGCATTTTGCAAAAGTTGTAGGCAACTCCTCTTGTTTTAGATGTCTTTATGCCCTTATTAATATTCAGTATAATAGAGATTTTTTTGCCTTACCCACTGCTAGAATCCAATGTGACAGCAGATAGCATGTGGATTCTTTAGAAAAGCAAGAGGCTAAAATGTAGTGACGAGGTTGGTAACACATGTTAGTTTTGTTGCTAAACCTGTCCTGTGATGTTCAGTTTCTGTTGTTACTGCTAATGAAGATCTTATCTCATGGCCCCGTTAGGTATGGCATAAAGTGCGGGAGGAATCTAGCAATAAGTTCCCATTGCGTTGATACAGAGCAGCGTTTGTGGCTTATTGGAGATGCTGTGTTCCTAAGGGTGGTTGGGTCTGGGGGCTTTGTGGAATCACAGAATCACCAGCTTGGAAGAGACCTGTCAGATAATCGAGTCCAACCATTCCTATCAAACATTAAACCATGTTCCTCAGGACCTCATCTACCTGTGCCTTAAACACCTCCAGGGAAGGTGAATCGACCTCCTCCCTGGGCAGCCTATTCCAATGCCCAATGACCCTTTCCGTGAAAAACTTCCTCCTAATGTCTAGCCTAAATCTCCCCTGGCGGAGCTTAAGGCCATTCCCTCTCATCCTGTCCCCTGTCCCTTGGGAGAAGAGCCCAGCTCCTTCCTCTCCACAACCTCCTTTCAGGTAGTTGTAGAGAGCAATGAGGTCTCCTTTCAGCCTCCTCTTCTCTAGGTGAAACACCCCCAGCTCTCTCAGCCGCTCCTCATAAGGCCTGTTCTCCAGCCCCTTTACCAGCTTCGTTGCTCTTCTCTGGACTCTCTCCAGAGCCTCAACATCCTTCTTGTGCTGAGGGGCCCACAACTGAACACAGTATTCAAGGAGCGGCCTCACCAGTGCTGAGTCCAGAGGGAGAATAACCTCCCTGGACCTGCTGGTCACACTATTTCTGATACAAGCCAGAAATAGAAAGTAATAGCTTATAAAGAGCCAAAGAGCTCATCTCAGAAACAAAGCAACTTACATCTTCTCCATCATGAACTTAATCTTTAGGTGTCAACAAGTAAAAAGCCAAAATGGAGGTGGCTTTGAACAGCGTGTGTTTCTTGGGAAGCCACGGTTGGTGCTGGGAGCCATTGTGCTCTCGCAAGGAGAAACTAGTTTGAAGAAATTGAATTGCAAAAGGCACAGTCACGTATGTCTAAGTTTATTGGGTTTTTCTCAAATGATTTTTTTAAAGTCCTGCTGAGTACAGGCAAACAGCCTTTTGCCAAGCTCTGCAGCCAAACGAAAGACGGTGTTGGGCTTCCAGACGGAGATATTATCTGCTCAAAAGGAAGTGAGCTAAAGGAACAAAAATGCATCAGGCTGCTGCTGGGAGCACTGTCAGGGTTTGGTCAGGCCTCCTTAACAAGGCTGAGAAGCAGCTACTGGTGTTGCCTTCGGCTGCTGTTCAAGCCAGAAGGGCTTCTGAAACTTTCCTTTATTGCATAACTGTCCAGACTAATGGATCTTAACCAAACAACGGTGTTAAAGGCCACTCTTGCCACTGTTTATTCTCACTTTTAAGTGGCTGTAGGAGTATCTTTGTTGTCCAAGTCAACAATGACTATTTGTGCTCACCTGCACATCATTTTGGGGCTCAGTTTTATCATAGTCGCTACTTTTGAGAATAGTGTTTTTAAGTGCTGCAAGGAAAATGTTGGCTGAACTTCAGTATGAAAGTCAGTCGGGAGTTTTCTCCTGGCTGTTTCTTGTAAAACTACTCCAAATGTGTGTGGGCTTATTTTTCCCTGTATAAAAAGAGGATTTAAAATCATTTGTGTGGCTTTGCAAACAGGAGACACTGATGTGCAGCACCACCTGGAGGGCAGAGCCAGGACTGTGTGCTGGAGCTGGAATACGAACAAGGCTCTTTTATTCTGCTTTAGGGTGGCAGAGAGCCCAGGAGCAAGGGACTTGGGCAGTGGTGAAGCCTGTTTGTAAAAATTGTGGGGATTTTCAGTTGCTGGATTGTCTTCTTCATTCAGCTCTCAGCCTCTTTTTTCAGGCTGATTAATTGAAGAACTGGAGTAGTTGTCATTAATGCTGCTTCTGTTGTCTTTACAGCCGTGAGACATTCGATTTTGATGATGACTGTGATAGTTTAACGTGGGAGGAGAATGAGGAAACTTTGCTGCTCTGGGAAGACTTCACAAACTGCAACCCTTCGATTGACCTCCAGGGAGAGGTGAGTTCATGTCCATCGTTTTCTCACTGTTCTTTGACAAGCTGTGCCCTCAGTCTGCTCTTTTAGCCTTTTGATATTTGACCGGTGATCTAGTTTGCCACACAAACTTGCTTTGATTTTCAAATCCTCTTAGTGGATGTGGATACGTCTGACCTGAGGTTTTGGTGAAATGGGTGCTGATCTCTTCTCCTAAGTTACAAGGGGTAGGATGAGAGGACGTGGCCTCAAGTTGCACCTACGAAAGTTTAGATTGCATACCAGGAAAAATTTCTTCACTGAAAGAGTGGTGAAGCCCTGGCAGAGGCTGCTCAGGGCAGTAGTGGAGTCCACGTCCCTGGAGGGGTTCAAAACCTCTTCTCCCAAGTGACAGAGGACAGGACAAGGGGGAATGGCCTCAAGCTCCACCAGGGGAGTTTTAGGCTAGACATAAGGAAAACAATTTTCACAGAAAGGGTCATTGGGCATTGGAACAGGCTACCCAGGGAGGGGGTTGATTCACCTTCCCTGGAGCTGTTAAAGGGATGGGTAGACAAGGTGCTGAGGGACATAGTTTAGCGTTTGATAGGAATGATTGGACTTGATGATCTGGTGGGTCTCTTCCAACCTGGTGATTCTATGATTCTATGAAAACCCATGGGGCTGTGGCACTTGGGGATGTGGTTTAGCAGGTACGGTGGTTGTGCTGACAGTTGGACTGGACAAGCTTCGAGGTTTTTCCCAGCCTTAGTGATTCTATGATTTTATGACTCTATGATTAGTGCTTTGTCTCTATTGATGCTTTTCAGTCTGTGCAATCAGTTTATTTGCTCAACTTCATTTCTTCTGCTCCTTCAATCTGAGTAATTAAAAGCATTAAGCGAGTGTCATTGTTACAGGGGCATCACAGAATGTCACCCTCAGTAATTGTTTATCCAAAGCTGTGTATCTTACCTGCTAGCACCTCACTTTCTCTGTAGATTGTCGTTCACACTGTAATTGTCAAAATAGTGCAGGAAGCGTGTGGGGTGATATTGCACAGTTATTCTAGTGAGGGAAAAATAAACTCAGTGTGTTCTGTGAAAGGTGGTAAAGCACATCCAGCCCATTGCAAACAAAGAGGCTGTGGCTGCAGTAAGGCCCCAGGGATCTTTTGAACCTGTGAATCTTGTGCTTCCATCTTCTCAGTCAATAGGAATCTCCTGGTGTTGGTGGATAATAAACAGCTTGCTTTTAATCCTTAAGATCCTAGGCAAAGTAAGCTAACGGCTGCCTCGTTTGGTGACTCCTGAGCCTGAAGAGAGATAGAAATGGCAAGGCTGGCTTTGTGTTCCTAGTCTTAAATGTGATGCTATTATTTCATTCTCAAGTAGCAGGACAGCAGTAGGTAAGAAATAATCCTGCCTTCGTCCATCATCACTGTAGTGCAAGATGCTGAGGCAGCAGTCTCCTGAATATTGTCTTGCAGTGACTGCCAGGGGCGGCTGAATTTACGTCTCCCCAGCCGTGTATCATCTGGCGTACTCTGAAACTGCAGAGATTACTCCGAAGTGCTGGGCCTGCAGAAAGCAGCGTACTTAGCTACGCGTCGTCTTTTGAGCAGGGAGAGTGGCAGAGTGATAATGTGCAGCCATGCGCTGGAATTAGCGACAGCTTTATTTGCATATACCCATGTGTGCGTGCATAAGCGCAGCTATCAGAGGAATATTGCCGAACTCAGACCTTCCGTGCGAAAACTCTAAAGGTTTTAAGAAGCTTAAATCCTTCTAAATGAAAATTATACAAGGAAAGGGTAGATTTGTCTTGTAGATGAAGATTCAGCATAAAGACTGCTCTGTCTGTGCCTGGTCTTTAACACAGTGTTTTACATGCCTCAATCTTCCTTCCTCTGGCTTTATTCCTTTCAAGTTCTTACTCAGTGCTCTAGCCACCTTCTTTTAAGACCTTCTTCCTTAAAGCGCTTCTGCATATAAAAGGATAAGTGGAGTGGTTCTTGTGACTGTAGGCTGGAGAGCCTGACGCTGATACCAGCTACAATCCAGGTGTGGCCAGAAGATGGAAATATAATCAGTGAAATATAAGCAGTTCACTAAATTGATGATTTTTTTTTTTTCTGGAAGAGAAGCACATGATTGGAAGAACAATGTAACAGTGTAACAACCTGTGTTTCTGAGTGAGGCTCTGTAAGATAATCTCCTGTCTGTTACTGAATTCTGTGTTAGTCCCTTGCTAATTCTTTGTGTCCTTTCTGCTGCAGGAGGAAAACCTGGGAAACTTAATCCATGAAACTGAGTCCTTCTTTAAAACGAGAGACAAGGAATACCAAGAAACGATAGGGCAGATAGAGGTAAGGAAGTTGACAGTAGGAATTGTTTCTAATGGACAAGAACACCCAGCAGGTTCTGATCTGGTAGCCTTTTACACCCCTGGAGGAAAGCTGGAACGGCTGTAGATTGGAGAACACAAAGGTGTTTTCCCTTGGCAATACCCTTGAGATCTTCCAAATACTGTTCTCTAGCCAGTGCTGTTATTGAGGAAGTGGAAACCTGCAGCTGGTGAAGAGAAAACCTTCGTAACAGAGAGCATAAAATACACTATTCTTTTTCCCCTATTTGTCTTGCATATTGAGTGTCACACTGGGAAATGCTTTGCAGGACGTGGCCTCAGAGGCTGACACCCACCCTAGCTGGAGCTTCTCAAAAACTCTGCTCTGCCTGGAATGTGCTTTCTTTAGAATTGTGGAGTGGTTTAAGTTGGAAAGGACCTCAAAGCCCATCGGTTCTAGACCCCTGCCATGGGCAGGGACACATCCCACTGGATTGGGGGCTCCAAGCCCCATCCAACCTGGCCTTGAACCCCTCTGGGAATGGGGCAGCCACCCCTGCTCTGGGCAACCTGAGCCAGGGCCTCCCCACCCTCACAGGAGAACATTTCTCCCTAAGATCTCATCTCAATCTCCCCTCTTTCAGCTGAAAACCGTTCCCTCTCATCCTGTCTCTGCACTTCTTGATCAAGTGCTCCTCCCCAGCTTTTCTGGAGCCTCTTTCAGTTCCGGAAGAAGTAATTACTTACTGCATGTTGACAAACAAGATGCCAAACACCAGAAAAAAGTGAGGGCTGTTTAAAACCAGTGTTGAGTTCTGATTAAAATACACTGGATAAGCTGATGAGTTTGTTGGCAGTACCAGACCCTACGGTTCAGCGTGTGTTGTGTGGGTGTTTCAGGGTGGCTGTGGGCAGCATTAGCATCCCCACCAGTAAGGGAGGTTGAGCGATGCTGGGAGAAGTTGCCAGCAGCTCACTTGGGGCTGATCATTTTCTCTTGTTTCCTTACAGCTGGAATTGGCCACGGCCAAAAGTGACATGAATCGCCACCTTCATGAATATATGGAAATGTGCAGCATGAAAAGGGGCCTAGATGTACAAATGGAAACCTGCCGTAGGCTTATCAAAGGCTCAGCTGCCAGGTAAGAAGAGATTGCTGTTTTGTTCAGGGGCACTGCACAACTTCATTTCGCTCTTGTTTTTGCCATCTTGTTTTTAAGGCAATAGAATAATTTTGTCCTAAAGCTTTGTCCTTTAGATAATCTTGTTTTCCTCAGGGTCAAATATCAGCCTTAAAAGGAGCCCCATAACAGCACACAGGTTCCTGCGCATAGCAATGCTTTTGATGACTCAATGCCTATTGGTAAAACTAGGGATCTTGATCTTGGATGGATGTTTAATGTCATAGATCTGGAGCTCTTAATCCAATGCCCAGATTACATCTTGACTATGATCTTACATGAAGAACTTGGGGTTTCGTCTTCTCTTGTGTTAAGAACCATAAACTGTGAGGGATTTTTCTTCTCTCTTGCTGGCCCTCAGTACACATCCAGTCCTAAACGAATAAGAAGAGGAACATTAGAGTTTTCAAGACTGTATGTAGTGTGGATAAGAAGAGGCTCTGTAGGATACTCTTTGGACTTGGTTTACAGACAGGGAGATGGAAATGCAGGGCAGCCTTTATGCCTGTATAGGAGATGGCAGACGTGGGGTGGCAGCATGCCAGATGCTTAAGTTTATTGTTGATATTTACTGTAAACCCAAAGTTAATGTTAAGAAAAGATATTGCCCAGAGAAGTTGTGGCTGCGGCACCCCTGGAGGTGTTCAAGGCCAGGTTGGATGGGGCTTGAAGAAACCTGATGCAGTGGGAGGTGTCCCTGCCCATGGCAGGAGGTGGAACTGGATGGGCTTTGAGGTCTGTATGTACATACCCAGGAGCTAGAGGAGCAGAACAAAGCTCCTATGATCCAAGAGGAAGTAGTTAGAGCCTTGTTTGCCCAATTAGACACTCATAAGTCTATGGGGCCGGATGGGATCCACTCAAGGGTATTGAGGGAGCTGGCGGATGTGCTGGACAAACCCCTTTCCATCATCTTCCAGCAATCCTGGAAGACTGGGGAAGTTCCACTGGACTGGAGGCTGATGTGCCTATCTACAAGAAGGGTCGCAGGGAAGATCCAGGGAACTCCAGGCCTGTCAGTCTGACCTCAGTGCCAGGGAAAGTAATGGAACAGGAAATCTTTAGTGCTATCATGAAGCACATGCAAGAGAACCGGGTGATCAGGCCCAGGCCCTGAACACAGGTTCATGAAAGGCAGGTCTTGCCAAACTAACCTGGTTGCCTTCTATGACCAAGTGACTCAACTGTTGAATGAGGGAAGGGATGTGGATGGATCTTCCTGGACTTCAGTAAAGCCTTTGACGCAGTTTCTCCCAGCATTCTGCTACGGAAACTGTCACCTCTGGCCTGGACAGGCGCACACTGTCCTGGGTGGAAAACTGGTTGGCTGGAGGGCCCAGAGAGTGGTGGGAAATGGAGTTAACTTGCTGGAGGCCAGTTCCAAATGGACCTGGATGAGGGGATTGAATGCACCCTAAGTAAGTTTGTGGATGACACTAAGCTGGGTGGAAGTGTGGATCTGCTGGAGGAAGAAGTCTGACTGGAAAGCTGCCAGGAGGAGAAGGACCTGGGGGTGTTGGTGACAGCGACTGACCATGAGCCAGCAGTGGCCCAGGTGGCCTAGAAAGCCAATGGCATCTTGGCTTGGATCAGACACAGTGTGACCAGCAGGGCCAGAGAGGTTCTTCTCCCTCTGGACTCAGCCCTGGGGAGACCGCTCCTCGAATCCTGGGGTCAGTTGTGGGCCCCTCAGCACAAGAAGGATGTTGAGGCTCTGGAGCGAGTCCAGAGAAGAGCAATGAAGATAGGGAAGGGGCTGAGGAACAAGTCTTACAAGGAGTGGCTGATAGAGCTGAGGGTGTTTAGCAAGAGGAGGCTGAGGGGAGACCTCATTGCTCTCTGCAGCTACCTGAGAGGAGGTTGTGGAGAGGAGGGATCTGGGCTGTTCTCTCAGGTGACAGGGGACAGGACAAGAGGGAATGGCCTCAGGCTCTATCAGGGGAGGGTCAGGTTGGACGTTAGAAAAAAAATTTCACAGAAAGGGTCACTGGGCACTGGAACAGGCTGCCCAGGGAGGGGTTTGAGTCTCCATCCCTGCAGGTGTTTAAGAGATGGGTGGATGAGGTGTTCAGGGACATGATTTAGTGGTTGATAGGACTGGTTGGACTCTATGATCCAAGAGGTCTTTTCCAACCTAATGGTTCTGTGATTCTGTCCCTTCCAACCCAAACCATTCCTGGATTCTGCGATACTTTATTTTGGGAAGTGAAAATGAACATGTTCTTTAAAGGTTTCTTTTTTTCTTCAGTCAATCATATTTATTTTTTAATCTAAACCCTTTGAATTTTTCCGCAGAAATTCTCCATCTCCCAGCTCTGTAGCCAGCAGTGACTCAGGAAACACAGATGACATTCAGGATGAGTTGGACAGAGAGACGGATGTGGAGCCCATGGTCAGCTGATACGCAGTTGAAGCATTCCAGTGAAAGGGAAGATACACGAAAAGATTAAAAAACAATTCATGGGAGGAAAGAAAAAGACTTGTAAGCCCTTGCACAGGGTTTCTAAGGACTTATTCCTACACACATACCCACCCCACCCAAGGATTGGTGCTGTAAATTTCTATTGTTCCACAAATCGTGAACGCAGAGTCCTGTAAGAAAACATGGTGTTTTAATTGTGCCTTTGCCCCAAGCTGAGCCACTTTGAGGTCCAGTGGAATATTAATAGCAGGTGTTTTTATAAAAGAAAAATATTATTTAAAACAAACAAAAAACCAACCTGACAGCAGCAGAGAATGGTGCTGCAAAGGCTCCGCTTTTATTGAACCGATGCACTGATTGGCAAAGGGAACGCTGGCAAAAGGAGAAGCGAACCCAAGGCAATTCTGGTACAATTACCAATGTCTGGCACAAAAAGGGATGCCTCCAAATCGAACCGTAACCATGTAAAAATAATAGCAGGTTTAGAGACAGCTTTTAGGATTACGCAGTTCTACAATATTAAAAAGGAATGTCTTTGTTCCGTCTTTTCAGGAGAAAGGAGCCTTTGAGGCTTGTGCATCTTTCTGCTGGGATCAGGTGGGAGCTCAGTGGTGAAGCGGGTGGACAAAGGGGGCAGGGTGGGGGGACCATCACTGATAACACTACTATGCAAAAACAAAACGCTCGCCTTATTTATATGGAATGTTTGGTCCCTGCTGGGCTGCGGTTATCTCTTGGGAAAGGAAAGCTAAAACCACATTTGCACACGTTAGTTACCTGTAGAGCTTCTTTTGAGGAGGAACGTGGTATCACGATGCCTTTGTTTCCAGGGATTGGGTTAAGAGGGGAATCAGCCCTCCAGTTCCCACGGTGTTCTGGGTTTTCTTTTTTTCAGGAATTATTTGTTTTTAAACCGTAGTGTTTGCAGATTTTACTTTGCTGACAGGGAGGGAACTCCATTTTATGCTGCTTTCGTGACGTTTCAAGCGGGACGGTTGAAGCGTTGGGATAAACTGACACATGGTGGTGTAGACGTAGGCTGGAGACATGACACTGGGAGAGTTCTAACCACTATTTTTCCAAAAAGCTGAACATGGGAAAACGCTGTAATCCTTTTTCGGGTGTAGTAACATGAATCCTAACCTACTGCTGCCCTGGAATTAGGGAAGAGCAGCCACGTGCTTTCTCTGTGAGAAAGTGGGAAGACCTAGTTTTGTTGATCCTTTTTGCAGGAGAAAGCAGCACCAAAAGTCAGATCTCTTGGTGGTACCTGAGGGAACTCTGGCATCATCAAGCTGTTCATGGTTATTCATGGGAACAGTAGCACCTCAGCCAGGTAAAAACAGGGTAAAAACCTCAGCCAATAATGTTTTGTTGGTTTTGTAGACCAAGCCTGAAAGTGTAGTTAATACTGCCTAAAGGTAACTTTAGTTAAATAGCAGTTGCAAGACTTGGAGTAAATACCAAATATGTTCTTTTTCCTGCCAGGAAGCTTAGGAACTGCTGTGTAGATGCAGTGCTAGGTCTGGACAAGGAAATTCCCAGTCAAAGCACCCTCTCAGTGTTACGTAAAGGTGAGCTGGCCACTCTTTTCAGCTTCCTGAGTATTCTTTGCAAGCCTCTCTTGTGTATCGATCCGGAATCAGTGGAGTTGCACCATAAGCATTCAGCCAGCATAGAACAGTGTTGCTTTTTTCAAAAAAGAGCACAAGCGTCTTGACAAGGGATGCATTCCAGGGTGGAAATGCCTCTCCATCTTGTGCAGCTGTGCAGAGGGGCAGGACCTCAGAGAGCGCTGGCACTCTGGGTGCAGAAATCTCTTCTCCGTTGGAGTCTCCTATGGTGCTGCTGGGAGTTCCATCACTGTTTGGATCCATCTCCTGCTGGGACGCGTTGGTGCTTTTAAGCCACATGAAGCAAAGGGGCTCCCTGTGTTTTTTAGAGTGGGGAGGAGTGCCAGGATGATCCATCTGGATCCACAGTGTGGAGCCATGATCCACAATTCATGGCTTCTATCCAAGAAAATAGATCCGAGGATGTTCTTGTGGTTTCCTTACTGACTGAAATACTCAGTGCAGTTATAGAGTAGCCAGCAGCTTCTTGGATCCTGGGGTGTGGCTTAGGGGCTTTTCCAAAGCCTGTTTCGCAGTGTAAATGTAGATAACGTTTGGCTGGAAAAGAAACCTTATTCCAAAGTGCTCGTTCCTGTTATTTCTTAGGTGGCCAAAGTGGTAATGCCATATTCGCTAGGGATTCAAGCTGGGGGTGGGTGGGAGGGAGCCAGAGATGGGGTATTTTTTTGAGGGGGCCAGGACTGCATGTTTTCAATAAAGTACTCTAAAGGTTTTCAAGCCTGTATGAACTTCGGCTGCTAATATGTGGTTTCTCACCAGGCTGAGAAACCGTCTGCCAAAGCTGAATGTCTGTAACGCTTTAGTGACTTTGGTGGAGGCGTTGTTAAGCAATCGACCTGCACGGTGAATCAGCCCCTTTGGAGGCTGTCGTGCAGTTCTCCTCAGTTAGGAAGTGCTCTTTGGTACTGGAGAAGTTGAGCAATTCTAACGGCTGCCTGGCTTTGCTGCTGCTCTTTTGATTTTCCTTTCAAACTCAGTGTCCTTAGAAAGGAAGAGGCTGAGTGTTCTTGAAACCAGTAGCTGGAATGTTGAGGGTAAGGAAGAGTATCCTCAGTTTGACAGCGAGAGCCAAGTGAGGAGGCAGAAACTGAGCTGCTGAACAAGGTAGCTGTAACCTGCAGTTCCTCTCGGAGCCATAATTCTGAGGAGCATCTGTATTTGTTGGTAAATGTAAGGGGGTCTGTAGTAGTGGGTATAGGAATCACGTGTACAGTGGTGATGTGTATGACAGTGACTTGCCATGGTGGTTGGTGTCTATTTCTTATGACCATATGTAATCCATTTTTAAAGAAGAAAAGGTGTTTTCATACTTGGGAGTGGGGTTTTGTTTTCATTTAGGCTGCTTAGGACTAGGTGGATCCACCTCTCGGGAGTTGGGAGGGTTGGTCCTCGGTAATTTCCTCGGAGGTCGTTGATGTGGTCTCAGGCGATGCTGCTGATGTTGCCGACAGTGGTTCTGCCCTGGCGGCTGTAACCGCTCTGTGGAAACCGGATCAAAAGCTTGCCAGAAACAAACAGTGACAATGCTGGAAATGGTTTTGATGACCTCTTTCTTTTTCCTTTGTAAAGCTGTAAATACTTTATTTTTGTTTTCTATTCTTAAAGTGGTGTCATATTGACACTTTTTTAGACTTCAAATCAGAAAATCCTCATTCTTTCTCATTTTTTAAAAGGGGAATTTCAAGGAAGCAAATTTTTTTTTGCTTGTTAGTGGTGTAACAAGAGATCAAATTCCTAAAATGGGTTTGTACAAAAAAAAAAATGTTTTCAGTAAACAAACAGCAGTTGCTTTTGTGGATGCATGTTCAGAAATGTCCAAAGAATAATGTGGTAAGATCTTTCTTTTTTTCAAAGGCTTAGTGATTAGTTCACACATGGGGGAAAAATCAAAATTCTTTAAAAACAAATGAAGTGTCGGGGCGGGGAATGTAATGAAACTCATCTAAGCTAAATGTGTAATCTATTTATAAAAACACAGTATATATATTCTATTTTTATTAGAGGTTTTTAAAGTGCAAACAGAATTCTGTTGGCCAACGCAATTATTCCCGTGTAAAGCATCCTCTGATGGAATTCCAAATTCTCCAATAGTTTGAAGTGACAGCATGGAAATATCCGACAGGTACGGCTGTGAGCACTCACTAGCACTTCCTCGGAGAGAGAGGGAAAGACAAGTAGGTGAACAGCTCGTCTGCAACTGCAGAATTTTTGCTGTTTCCCCTGGTTTTTATCTTTCCCTGATTCCCACGCAGTCTTGTCCCCCTAAACCCAATGTTTGTCCCATGAACCCGAATGGTTGGACTCGATGATCCGGTGGGTCTCTTCCAACCTGGTTGTTCTATGATTCTATGAAATACCCAGGAGATTGCAGCGCCAGGTGCCCCAGAGTGGGCTTTGTGTTTTACCTGGTTGGAATTTAAATTGTTTGTCTACACCAGTATAAATTGGGATGAATTTGATGAAAAAAAAACCCCCAGAATAATGACTGAATATAGATCTAAAATTGCTGACTCGAGATTTATTTATTTTTTTGCATAAGCATTCCTGCCACCACAAACACGCGTGGGGTCATTGCTCGGAGGCTGGTTGAGGAAAGCCACGGCGGGCGGTGGGTGCTCACAGCCGTGCCGCAGCGCTGCGCTCTCAGGAAAGCAGCTAATTCCTTCTGTTTCCCTTGGCTCTGGAAAAGCAGGGAAGGATGTTTGTGTTGGAGCGTGCAAGGAGGACAATTGCAACACTGGGAGACTCTGAGAGTGCTTAATTTTAGAATCACAGAATTGCTTACCACAGAGGGCCTATAAGAAAGAAAGGGAGGGACTTCTTACCAAGGCCTGGAGTGACAGGATGAGAGAGGGGGATGTCAGTTTTAAATTGGAAGGGAGAAGATTTAGATTGGACATTAGGAAGAAATTCTTCATGACGACGGTGAGAAGGCCCTGGCCCAGGTTGCCCGGAGCAGCGGTGGCTGCCCCATCCCTAGGGTTTGATCAAGGCCAGGTTGGATGAGGTTTTGAGCCTCTTGATCCAGTGGGAGGTGTCCCTGCTCACAGCAAGGAGTTGGAACTGGATGGGCTTTGAGGTCCCTTCCAACCCAAAACACTCCATGATTCTATGAAAAGACTTATGAGATCACAGAGTCCAGCTACTGTCCACTAATAAACCAGAGCAGAATGTTTAAAGCATGGTTTATCACAGCAAAATTAAGAAATGGTCGTGCTTCCGTGGTGTGATAATACCATGACAAGGATTTTCCACGTGTTGCTGCAGGACTTCTGGGTTTATGTGTTTGCACTGGCCCAGGACTTGGTTCCAGAGAAGACATGGGTTTTAGAAATCTTTCACCTAAATGCTTGAATTTTAAGCTTTGGGTAGAATGTAACTTCTATCAATTTGCCTTTGAAATGAGAAAAGAAATGGCCACTTGTGGCAACACATCACATCCTTGTGTTAATAATGTTGGGTTCAGAGGTGGACTCGAAACAGCACCTGCCAAACCCTCATTGCCATTCTGTTTCCAGAGAGGGGAGCATGGAAGGCTGGAACCCAAGTCTTTGGCAGATAAAAGAAGAAACGCTTGGTTATTTCTGTTTGTCTGATTTTGTGTGTAGTTCAGTGTCTGCTGACCCTTCCGCATTGCGGGAGCTTTTCAAAGCTTCTCTTTTGAAGGAGCAAGGAATTGGTTATCTGATGAGTCTAGAAACAATGATTCCCTCCTGATTTGAGGCACTCAAACAGTGAAGCACATCTGTAAGCAAAGATGGTGCCTGTAGGTCTGGCTGGCTCTGTGTGTGGAAGAAATCATGATGCTGGCGCTTAGAACAAACCCTGAGGTGGCCTCAAACCAGTGTTACCTCCTCAGCAGAACATCCCTGTCCTACCGTGCCCTGTGCCTGTGGTTTGTTCACTGCCCAGAGTGACAATCCCGGCACAGATTTAATCCGAAATCCTAAAACTCCTTTCTTCTTAGAGAGGGCTGAGGATGAGGAAAAGCTTGGTCACCAGCCACACTTTTTGTGTAACGTGGCTTCACTGAGGCACACGCAATTCAGTCCTTGAAACGCCTTATCTGTGGCTAAAGCGTACGTAGCTAAGTTCTGCCAAAAAATGTTTATTTATAATTTAATGTGTTTAAGTGGAGGGTATTGATGACTCTGTCCCCATGCTGTGTCACTTCTTGTCAGTTCCTCTTAGGTCACATAAGGATTTCTTTTATACACCTTCTAACAGAGTACTGATCAGTGTGGAAATGAACTGTTTACCATACTGTTGTAAATATTGTGCTTTATATTCTGTATATTAGCTTCTTTTAAAGAAAAAGACTGAACTGATGATGCTATTTGATCTCTGGTGAGGAAAGGATGAAGGATGGACCAGCTCCCAAGCTTGCTCCGGAGTCAAGATGGAAATCGTTTTCCTCTGTGGCTGGAAGGCTGTGCTGGGAATTTGCAAGCAGACCAAGAGGTGGTGGACTTCAAACCATCAAAACCTTTGGATACCTAATCCACTTTAGCAGTGGCACCAAGAAACATCCAGAACCATATGTGTTCACACTCCTCTGAGTTCCAGTGGATTATCTCCATTTTCCTTTTTTTAGTGCCAAAACCATCCCCACTGACCACTTCCAGGTCTGCTCTCCAGCTCCCTGTACATCTGGCCTCCCATTCCGCGTCTATCCGTCCATTCTAGGCCTTGCTGCCCCTTTGCAGCAGGTTCATCCTTCGGCGCTCGACCCATTGGCTTCTCAATGAAAAGGGGCACATGGGAGCTTGGCAATGAAAACGGGTCACAGTCCTTCTCCAGTTACAAGGAAGAAAATCCTATAAAATAAATACTGAACTCCTAGTTGATGGCTGTGGGTTTTCAATCCAGGGTTGCAAAGCGGCTTTTGGGGCAGAAGATGCTCGTTCCCTAGGATCTTAAGGGATACAGGGACCCTCCCACTCTCCCTGGACCCCAGCTGTGACTTGGGGGTCCACCTGCCACTCCCAAAGTACTGATATCATAGAATCACAGAATTCTTTGGGTTGGAAGGGGCCTCAAAGCCCATCCAGTTCCAAACAAGACTCAGATTCACCAGGTTGGAAAAGACCTCTTGGATCATTGAGTCTAACCAGTTCTATCAACCACTAACGCGTGTCCCTCAGCTCCTCGTCCACCCGTCCCTTAAACCCCTCCAGGGAAGGCGAATCAACCCCCTCCCTGGGCAGCCTTTGACACTGCCCAGTGACCCTTTCTGTGAAAAAATTTTTTCTGATGTCCAGCCAGAACCTCCCCTGGTGGAGCTTGAGGCCATTCCCTCTCGTCCTGTCCCCTGTCCCTTGGCAGAAGAGCCCAGCTCCCTCCTCTCAGGGACTTGCAGAGAGCAATGAGGTCTCCCCTCAGCCTCCACTTCTCCAGGAGAAACACCCCCAGCTCTCTCAGATGCTCCTCTTCTTCTCCAGACCCTTCACCAGCTTCGTTGCTCTTCTCTGGACTCTCTCCAGAGCCTCAACATCCTTCTTGTGCTGAGGGGCCCACAACTGACCCCAGGATTCGAGGAGCAGTCTCACCAGTGCTGAGTCCAGAGGGAGAAGAACCTCCCTGGCCCTGCTGGTGACACCGTGTCTGATCCAAGCCAAGATGCCATTGGCCTTCTTGGCCACCTGGGCACACTGCTGCCTCATGGTCAGTTGGCTGCCAACCAACACCCCCAGGTCCTTCTCCTCCAGGCACTTTCCAGCCAGACTTCTCCTAGTCTGGAGCTGCTCAGGGTTGTTGTGCCCCAAGTGCAGGACCTGCCATTTGGCCTTGTTAAACCTCATGCCACTGATCTCCCCTCTCTCAGCTGGAAACCTCACCCCTTCCCTGACCCAGAGCCTCTCCCCAGGTCTCCCGCAGGCCCTTCCAGCGCTGGGAGCTGCTCTCCCCCTGTTCCTGCCCTTTTCCACTGGAGGCTCTTTAATTCCTCCAATCGCTTCCAGCGCCCCTGCCGCCTCCCACGTGCCCCCCGCCCGGGCGATACCACAGCACCGGGGGGGGGAGGAGGGCAGCACCTCGGGACACCGCACTCGCACTGAGGTGGGGGGGGGAATGCTCCGCCCCTCTCCGCGCCTGTTCATGGGGCCGACCCGGCCGCAGCGCCCCCGCCCCCTCTCCCCCCCGGTTTGTTTGCTGTTTAATGTAATGGTATCGTCCAGCCCGCCTCCCCCCCCCCCCTTCCCCCGGTGCGTTGGGCGCGGCCGCGGGTCGGGGCCGGGATGTGGCGGGCGCTGCGGGCGCTGTGGGGCAGTGGGTGAGCGCGGGGGCGGCCCCTGCAGCCCCTCGGGGACACACAGCCCCCTCTGACCCTTCCCTCGCCCTGTCCTTATCGCTGTCACTTTCCTTTTCCCTTTCCCTTTCTTCTTCCCTGTCCCTTTTCCCCTGTCCATCTCTCTTATCCCTCTCTCCCTCTTCCCCTCTCCCCCTCTCCCCCTCTCCCCTCTCCCCTCTCTCCACTCTCTCCCCTCTCCTCTCCCCTCTCACCCCCTCTCCCTCCCTCCCCCTCTCCCTCTCCTTCCCCTCTCCCCTCTCCCCTCTCCTCTCCCTCCCTCTCCCCTTCCCTCTCCCCCTCTCCCCTCTCCTCTTCCCCTCCCTCTCCTCCCTCTCCTCTCCTCTCCCTCTCTCCTCTCTCCTCTCCCCCTCTCCTCTCCCCCTCTCCTCTCTCCTCTCCCCCTCTCCCTTCTCCTTTCCCCCTTCTCCCTTCTCCTTCCCCCTTCTCCCTTCTCCTCTCCCCCTTCTCCCTTCTCCTCTCCCCCTTCTCCCTTCTCCTCTCCCCCTTCTCCCTTCTCCTTCCCCCCTCTCCCTTCTCCTCTCCCCCCTCTCCCTTCTCCTCTCCCCCCTCTCCCTTCTCCTCTCCCCCCTCTCCCTTCTCCTCTCCCCCCTCTCCCTTCTCCTCTCCCCCCTCTCCCTTCTCCTCTCCCCCCTCTCCCTTCTCCTCTCCCCCCTCTCCCTTCTCCTCTCCCCCCTCTTCCTTCTCCTCTCCCCCCTCTCCCTTCTCCTCTCCCCCCTCTCCCTTCTCCTCTCCCCCCTCTCCTCTCCTCTCCCCTTCCCCCTCTCCCCCTCTTCCCTTTCCGCCCCTCTCCCTCTTCCCCTCTCCCCTTTCCCCGCACCTGCCCCTTCTTCCCCTTTCCCTGTCCCTTTTCCCCTGCCCTTTTCTCTGTCTCCTTCCCCCGGGGGTCCTTTCCCTCCCTTCTCCTCCATCTCCTGCCCCTGGGGTACTTGACCCCTTCCTTTCCCCTTCTCCCCTCCCCCGCCCCGAGGGTCCTTTCCCTCCACTCTATCCCCATCCCTTTCCTCCCCCCAGTCCCTCTGAACAGTCCCTGTCCCTGCTCCCCCTCTCAGCACCCCCTGAGCTGTGGGGTTGGGGGCTCAGGGGCTGCTTTATGCGTTGCCTTTATTTGCTTTTGCTGGCCTGGTCCTCTCTTTGCTCAGCACCTTCCCTGCTGCCAAGTCCTAGCTGTTCA